>JAREIK010007303.1:0-89937 GCA_029783825.1 Sapria himalayana | reverse complement strand
TTATTAAAATTTAAATTTTTAAATTTTTGTATCCATTTAAAATCCTATATATTTTTTGAAAAATAAATTATTTAAATTATATTTGTCTCACTAATAATTTATTTTTTAATTTATATTTCTATAAAATTAAACTAATAAATAATTAAAATGTATATTTAAAATTATAATAAATACTAATAAAAATGAGATTTATGATTATTTTTAGGGTATAACTATTTAATTGTTTTAGTATTTTGTAGTTTTCGGGTTAAGGAGTTGATTGATTTATATGTTTACACATTTAGGTGTTTATAGGTTTTATTTAATCAATGAAATAACAAAAAAAATCATTTTTATGAATTTTCGTGATTTTCAAAGGTTATAACCTTTAAAAATATAATAATTTTTTAATAGTTCTAAAATATGAATACAATACTTAGTAATAATCTTAATAATTATATTTGTTGTAGATTAAATATAAAAAATGTATTAATATATATTATAATAATTTAAAAAAATAAATTAAAAACTATTATTAATAAGATAGATATTAATTAAAATATATTTGAAGAACCCAAAATAATTCAAAATCAAAGTAAATTAGTTTACTAAATAAAATTTTAAATTTTGAATTTTTCTATATTTTTATAAGCATATTTTTTTCATAAAAAATTAATTATTTAAATTATATCTGTCTCACTCATTATTTATTTTGTAATTAATATTTCTATAAAAATAAACTAAAAAATAATTAAAATGAATATTTAAAATTATAATGAATACAAATAAAAATGAGATTTATTATTTATTATTTATTATTTAGGTTATATAGGTTTAATGATTTAAGTATTTAGGGGGTTTTGGAGTTTAAAAGTCTAGAGATTTAAATGTTTGGCTTTTAGTGGTTTATAAGTTTTATTTAAATAATAAAATTTTTTTTTGTAATTTTTTATCATTTTTGAAGGTTTAAACCTTTGAAAATATAATAATTTTTAAATTGTTTTTAAATGTAAATATAATATTTAGTTATAATAACTTAATAATTATAAGACATTTTAATTGAATATAAGTAATTTTATTGTTTGATATTATAAAAATGATCAAATAATAAATTAATAAACTATTATTAATAAGATTGATCGCATCTTAAAATATAATTGTAAAACTTATATATAATGATTCAAAATCTAAATAAAATATATTACTAATTAATAATTTTTTGTTTTTAAATTTTTACTTCTTTATATAAGAATTTTTTTTTGATTAAAAATAAATTATTAAAATTATATTTGTCTAACTCATTATTTATTTTGTGATTAATATCTCTATAAAAAATAAACTAATAAATAATTAAAATGAATATTTAAAATTATAATGAATACAAATTAAAATGAGATTTATGATTTATTATATAGGTTATACTAGTTTAATGGTTTGATTATTTAGGAGTTTTATCGTTTAAAAGTTTAGAAATTTTTGTTTTTAGGCATTTAGTGGTTTATAGGTTTTATTTATATAATAAAAATTTAAAATTCTATTTTTTATTTTTTCTGATTTTCAAAGGTTATAACCTTTGAAAATAAAATAATTTTTAAAATTTTTTGAAATATGAATATCATGTATAATTATATTAATCTTGCTAATTATATATCATATAAATTCAATATAAATAATTTTAATGATATATATTATAATAATGATAAAAAATTAAATTAATAAACTATAAAAAATAATATAAATATTAATTAAAATATTTTTACATAACACAAAATGATTCAAAATCAAATCAAAATATATTACTAAATAATAATATTTAATTTTTAAAATTCTTTTTTTTATTATGGTTATATTTTTTTTATTAAAATAAATTATTTAAATAATATTTGTCTCACTCGAAATTTATTTTGTAATTAATTTTTCTAAAAAATTAAACTATAAATAATTAAAATGAATATTTAAAATTATAATAAATAGAAATAAAAATGAGATTTATTATTTATTAAGTAGTATATAGCTGTTAAAAGGTTTATGTATTTAGGGGTTTCGCGATTTATGAGCTTACTGATTTAAGTAAGTAAGCATTTAATGATCTATAGGTTTTATTTAAAAAATGATATAAAAAAATTTATTTTATTATTTTTTCTCATTTTTTATGGTTATAACCTTTGAAAATATAATAATTTTTAAATTTTTTTCAAAAGTGATTTTAATATTTAGTTATAAAAATCATTATATTTATATATCATATAAATTCAATATAAACTATTTTTTTGATAAATATTCTAATAATGATCAAAAAATAAATTAATAATCTATTATTAATAAGATAGATATCAATTATAATAAAATTACAAAACCTAAAATGATTCACAAGCAATGTAAAATATATTACTATATAATAATCTTTTGTTTTGAAATTTTTTTTTCTTTTAAAAAGTTTATATATATTATTTTGATGAAAAATAATTTATATAAATTATATTTGTGTAACTCATAATTTATTTTGTAATATTTATATAAAAAATAAACAAATATATAATTAAAATTGAATATTTAAAATTAAAAAAAAAAAATGAGATTTATTCTTTATTATTTAGGATATACCGGTTTAATTTAAATTAGATCTGTCTCAATTGAGTATTTATTTTGTAATTAATATTTCTATAAAAATAAACTGATAAATAATTAAAATAAAAATTAAAATTATAGTGAATAATTAAAATAATTTATTTTGTTCCTCTCTCACCTCTAAAATGATTGCTAAAGCTCTAACCAAAATAATAGGTGCTTTTACTTTATCTCTATTATGTCTCGTCATATTTGATGTTGAATCACTGAGCTATCAAAGGTAATTTGACTCATGTACGCTAACAGACTAAACAAAAGTTGTACCGCTATGTGTTGAAATAGCTAGTTGTTGAGGATGCTATTTATATTGATTATTATTTTTTTCTAAAATATCTCTCATGCACACACTCAAAGCAATTTTTTTAAAACATAGTTCAAATCTAAAAAAATAACCACCTTGTAGCCTATTAGAACAAACTAGCCCCATGGCAGATTGAGTAGGGCAAGAAGTATGGGCTCTTTCAATAAAGAATCAAAAAATTTATTTTATTGGCATGTTTAAGCCTTTTTTTTATATCCTCGTGGATATGAAAAGTATCATTTCTTTCTTTTTATATTAAATGAGTTATGTATACAAGCTCACAATACCCAAAAAGGTGTAAATGAATCATATTCAAATGTATAAAAGGTTTTAATCATTGCTCAAAATATTAGTCTTGCATATTGATACTCGAGGTCACAAATCAAAGGAAAAAGCCATAGTGATATTTCCAATCCCATGAATTTTAGCTATTGAAAGTTATAAAGAGTAGTACTCTAGCTTTAATTATTTCTAGGGTCATGACTTTTGCTCTTGAGGAATGTCAAAGTTACAATCATTCCTAGTGCAATGACTTTGCAATATAAAGATAAAATGCACAAGCTATGGTTATATCCAATACTTTGACCCAGTATTATAGTGATTAATATGTATTCATTATCATTCTTAGAACCATCACAATATGTTCAAAAGAGAGACACAAGTTATGGTATATTCTCATCGATATGATTTTGTGTTCTAGAGACAAAATACACAATCATGACCATTGCTAATGCTACAATAATCTAAAGCAAGAAAGAGACTGAATCTATAACTCACCCTTTGAGTCATGACTTTGTGTTACATAAACAAAGTGATAATTCTGTGATATTCCTAAAAGTTGTGAATTTCAATTTAAATTTAACACTTAGTCATTTGATTATAAAGTGCAAAGCATGATATTTAGGATTAGGGTTATAGTTTATAGTTTAAGGTTTATGACTTAAAGTTTAGCGTTTATGGTTTTTTTTTGTTTTTTTTGGAAAATACACACATTATTTATCATTTAGGAACACAACATACAAGAGACTAAAAAGCTGACTAATTTAGGCCAACCCCAAATCCTATGCACATTAATGATTCTAAGCATAAAATACATAAAAACATAATTCCTAATAATTCCAAGCGTACGAATACAACTAAAATCACTTGGCATTCTCGGACTTCAGAGTTGGCATTGAGTCATTATGCACACTGCGTCCTTTCCATTCTGATTTGTCCAAACCTTTTGGAGGAACCTGAATGATGCACCATATTAAAACTATGCAAATATAAGATTGTGCATGTGTGTGACATGCATCAAGCGTTTGCCTATGTCATTGTTATGCAATGGAATACATGTAAAATTGAATACCCATAAATCAACAAGTCCACATCTACGGCACATTTTCAATTCATTCTCACCTATGAATTCCACATTTCTTTTGCTCCAATGATCCTCAAAAGAGTATATCTTGGGTTAGAATGCTTCCTCCTCGAGCTCCAAGAAGTGGCTGTATGTTGTACCGACAAAATATCAAAAAATATGCATGCATCGGTGTGCATGTGTGATGAGGTCCATCACATAGTCTAATTATCTACGCGTACAACCAAGCTAGAATACAAGTAAAATTACAAAATGCTATAAAGATGGGTCTTCTGCTCCGGGGAGTGTAGCATCGCCTAATGTGTATTCACAAAATGCATTAGTCGGCCCACTTAGAGATACTCATGGGTCCAGTTTCCCTCATTGCATGCTACATAGAGAATAGACAAGATTGTGTGTGTGATATGTCATGATCTCTACAAGTACATGGTGCATACAAAGTCCAAAATACAAATAAGACTACAAACATAAACTACAAGTTTGAATCTTTCGCTCTTGTGTGGCTAATCTGTACTTTATTGCTTACTGGCCTTTCTTGGTGATGCTTTGGATTTTCTGGCTCTCCAATTAATCATGGATTACAAGCTATTCCTGTTGGGCGATGGTTGGGTGGCCCTCTATGCTGCCTGATATGGCTAGTGGGACCCACTCCTAGCTACTCCTGGGTTTACTCCCCACCATTTGCTCGATCTCGTCTGTTGTCTGAATGTTATCATCTCGGCTTGCTAGTTGGGCCCTCTACAAGCTTGTGGCACATACTTCTGGCTGCTTCCAGGACTTGCTGGCCCATCTAAATGCTACACCAAGATGGACAAGAATATGTGCACAAGTGTACGGTGATCCGTGGCTATGTGTGTGTGGTGCAGTAGTATCACGGTTTAGGAGTTTAGTAATTTAAGTATTTAGGTATTTTGTGGTTTATACGTTTTATTTAAATAATTAAATAATAAAAAATTTAGCTTTTTGATTTTTTCTCATTTTCAAGGTTATAACCGTTGATAATATTATAATTTTTAATTTTTTTTCAAATGTTAATACAATATTTAATTAAAATAATCATAAAAATTAAATATCATGTAAATTCAATATAAATAATTTTATTGATCGATATTATAATACTGATCATAAAATAGATTAATAATCTATTATTAATAAGATAGATATTAATTAAAATATATTTGCAAAACTTAAAACGATTCAAAATCAAATTAAAATATATTACTAAATAATAATTTTTTTATTTTTAAATTTTTGATTCTTATTATAAGCTTATAAATTTTTTTGTGAAGATAAATTGTTTAAATTATATTTGTCTCATTCATAATTTTATTTTGCAATTAATATTTCTATAAAAATAAACTAATAAATAATTAAAATGAATTTTGAAATTATAATGAATACAAATAAAAATGATATTTATGATTAATTATTTAGGGTATACCAGTTTAATGGTTTAAGTATTTAGGAGTTTAAGAGTTTAGTGATTTAAGTGTTTAGGGCATATTGTAATTTATATGTTTTATTTAAATAATGAAATAACAAAAAAATTATTTTTCAAATTTTTTATCAATTATGAAGGTTATAACCTTTATAAATATAATAATTTTTAAATTTTTTTTAAATGTGAATACAATATTTAGTTATAATAAACATAATAATTATATATCATGTAAATTAAAAATAAACAATTTTATTGATAGATATTAATAAACTAAATATAAATTTAAATATAATAATGATCAAAAAATAAATTAATAAATTATTATTTATTGATAGATATTTATATTTTATTTATAAATACTTAAACCTTTAAAAATTGTTTAAATGTTTAAGTATTTAAGGGGTTTTGGGTTTTGGGGTTTAGGAGTTTAATGATTTAAGTGTTTAGGCATTTAGTAGTTTATAGGTTTTTATAAACAATAAAATAACAAAAAAATTATTTTTGTGATTTTATCTCATTTTCAAAGATGATAAACTTTAAAAATATAATAATTTTAAATTATTTTCAAATGTAAATATAATATTTTGTTATAATAATCTTAATAATTATATATCATTTAAATTCAATATAACCAATTTTATTGATAAATATTCTATTAATGAATAAAAAATAAATTAATAATCTATTATTAATAAGATAGATATCAATTAAAATATAATTTCAAAACCTAAAATGATTCAGAAGCAATACAAAATATATTACTATAAAATAATTTCTTGTCTTGAAAATTATCTTTCTTTTAAAAAGTTTATCTATAATTTTTTGATGAAAAATAATTTATATAAATTATTTTTGTATAGCTCAATTTATTTTGTAATTAATATTTATATATAAATAAACAAATAAATAATTAAAATGAATATTTAAAATTATAATGAAAAAAAAATATTTTTTAATTAATATTTCGGGATACTATTTTAATTTAAATTAGATCCGTCTCACTAATAATTTATTTTTAATTAATATTTCTATAAAAATAAACTGATAAATAATTAAAAAAAATTTAAAATTATACTGAATAAAAATTAAAATGAGATTTATGATTTATTATTAATCTATACCAGTTTAATGGAATAAGTATTTAGAGGTTTTGTCATTTAGGAGTTTAGCAATTTATGTTTTTAGGCATTTAGTGGTTTATAGGTTGTATTTAAACAATGAAATAACAAAAAAAAATTTGATATTTTTTTCACCTTTTCAAAGGTCATAACCTTTGAAAATATAATAATTTTATATTTTTTTAAAAATGTGAATACAATATTTAGTAATAATAATCATTATAATTATATATAATATAAACTAAATATAAATAATTTTATTGATTTTAATTATTTATTAATTTATTTTTATAAAATATTTATTACAAAATAAATTATGAGTGCGACAAATATTAAATAATTTATTTTTAATCAAAAATTATATATATGCTTATAAGAGTAGTAAAAATTCAAAAATTAAAAATTATTATATAGTAATATATTATAGTTTAATCTTAAATCAATTTGGGTATTGTAAATTTCAAAAAATTATAAATTTTATTATATTTTCAAATGTTGTAACCTATGAAAATGATAATAAATTATAGAAAATTTTTTTGTTATTTTTTTTATATAAAACCTATAAACCACGAAATGCCTAAAAACATAAATCGCTAAACTCCTAACAGCAAAACCTCTAAATACTTAAACTATTAAACTGGTATACATTAATAATAAATTAAATCTCATTTTAATTTTTATTTAGTTTAATTTTAAATTTCCATTTTAATTATTTATAAGTTTATTTTTATAGAAATATTAATTAGAAAATAAATAATTAGTGAGACGGATCGAATTTAAATTAAACCGGTATCCCTAAATAATAAATAATAAATAAAAATAATAAATCTAATTATTTTTTATTATAATTTTAAATATTCATTTTAATTATTATTTGTTTATTTATATATAAATATTAATTACAAAATAAATTATGAGTTAGACAAATATAATTTATATAAATTATTTTCCATAAAAAAATATACTAAAATTTATTAAAAGAATAAAAAATTCAAAAACAAAAAATTATTATATAGTAATATATTTTTCTTTGCTTCTAAATCATTTTAAGGTTTGAAATTATATTTTAATTAATATCTATCTTTTTATTAATGGATTATTAATTTATTTTTGATTATTATTAGAATATTTATCAATAAAATTATATTGAATTTATATAATATATAAATATAATGATTAGTATAACTAATATTGTATTTTAATTTTAAAAAAATTTAAAAATTATTATATTTTCAAAGGTTATAACCTTTGAAAATATCAAAAAATAATAAAAATAATTTTTTGTTATTTTATTTTTTAAATAAAACCTATAAATCACTAAATGCGAGTGGTGCTCATGGGACGGGACGGAATGGGGATTACAAATCTCCAGTCCCTTCCCACAGTTCGGAGATTTTTTTTGAAGTTCCAACCCATCCCATAGTTTGAAAATATCGAGATGGGACGGGACGGAGATCGACGATTTTGGGTAGGAGAAAATGGTTCCGGGACGGAACAGAGTTCGGACATTTTTTTCAATTTATTTCTTCAAACCGGCCAAGTTAGTTCATGTCGAAACCTTTTGTTGCACCATTTATCATTCCTTAGTTATGTATCTTTCAAACTCAAATTGGGCCAATTTTGTTTTGTCAAATAGGCCGAATACCACAAAACGGTTCCATTACCATGTAAAAAGCTTTGATGTGCAGAAAAGGATAGAAATGTTAAATAGAACGGGACCGAGTTGTGTGCTTAATTTGGTTCTTTGTTTTTTCACAAGTTGGCTTTGTTCAGTCGATTGAAATTTAACCATAATAGCAATACTGCATTTTTTAAACAATTACTTAAGATATTAAGGAATAACTAAAGATGACCACAAACAATGGTAGCAACAATTACTACTTAAGTAATTGCTGAAATTAGGCAGCGTAATATAACAAAAAAAATAAAACTAATAACAACCATGATAATAATCATTTCAAAGGTCCGTCCCATAACAGCAACGAAAATCCAAACCCAAATAATTATCTCTTCTACGACTCCTCCCTTTTCTTCCTCCACTAGAGAAGGACAACCAAAGATGAAAACGTGTTAATCATGTAGACATAAATTTTTAAGATGAAAGAGTAATAAAAAAACAAAATATTACGTTATAAAATTTAATACACCCATTCCAAATTTAGTTGGCCAACTATAGTTGGAAGAATATTTGGATCTTGTGACCCCTATGAAAATTTTAATTGAAGCATATTTTTATTGAATTGAATGAATAAAATAAGTAAAAGTGAAATTAAAATTTACAAGATTTGTATACTAACTTGATTCATTATCATCAAGGTCTTGAACAAATTCTTCAATTTCAATAGGTTTGTTTGAGCTTCTCAACCAATCTTGTAGACATATGAGAACTTCTGCTGTAATAGACGTTAAAGAACTCCTAAATTTTTATTAAGTTCTCCCCCAGTGCTAAATGTAGATTTGTAGGCCACAGTAGATGCTTGGATAGCAAATACATCCCTTCTACATTTGCCAAAGAAGGACACCTAACCTCATTTACCTTCCACTAGTTTAGAAGATCAAAATCAATTCTATTTTTTCAAGTTTGTCCTCCAAGTACCTATCCAACTCTTCCAAAGCTACAACTTCTTGTTCTTTCTCCAATTCAACAAAAAAAAATCATCAACATAAGTATCACTACCATCAAAGAAATCATCATTTTTCTTCAACACAGTAGAAGAGAAATCATCTTCTTTTGATTAATCTTCATTTAAATCTTTATAATCATCCAGCATCTCATTTAAAGCATTTATAAACTTTTTCACCAAAATTTTGGCCAATTCTTCTCCATAATGCTAAGTGTACTTAACCTTGATATATTTGAACTTATATCTAGGATCCAACACTACTACTACAAAAAGCATAATATTTGTTGACTGAAGAGAACCCCAATATTTGTTCAATTTATGCCTTATTTTCATACCCATTTCAGACACTATTGTATCTCTACTATTTTCACAAAGCTCAATTTTTTTCAAAACTCAAATAATCTAAAGAAAATAAACACTAGAGGTAGAATATTATGAGCCAGATACTTTACAAGTTACCTCATAAAAAGTTTTCAAGAAACGAGCTAAAATTTTGGCGTTTGTTCAGTCTCTCTCAGTTGGAACGTTTGAAACAAACTCCTTCAAAAACCTTTTGTCTTTGTCCTTCAACTTATCAAATTCTTTTTGATATTTTATCAGTTTGTAGCATCAAATATGTTGAATTCAATCTTGTAGGACAATCTAATTGCAATGAAGATCCATATGTCAAGTTTGCTTCTTCAACACATAACTTAAACATATCAAATCTTTAGGACTACTCCTCACATATTTCACCACACCTCTAATTTTTTGAATAGCACCCACAACTACTACAATGCCATCTCTGACAATTAAGTTTAGGATATGAGCACAACATCTCATATTAAAATGCTCACCTCTCAAAGGTACTACACTTTTCTTCACAAGCCTTTTTTTCAATTGTTTAACCGCAACATCATTATTTGATGCATTGTCAATAGTAATGCACTTCAACTTTCTCAAGCCCCATTCATTCATTCAAAACTCAATAGCATTTCTAATATTAACTCCAGAATGACTTTTAATTACACAAAAGTTCAAAAGCCTTAGATTCATATTCCATTGAAAATCAATGAAATGAACAGTCAAACATATATAAGACAAATTTTGAATGCTAGTCCAAGTTTCGGTAGTCAATGAAACTCTACAACATTGAGATGATATGCTATCAAATAATTTCTTCTTTTCCTTCACAAAGAAAGAAAAATAATCTCTCAACATAGAGTGCCTAGATGGAATTTTAAATTGAGGCACACTAACTTCACAAAACTCCTTAAACTCATCCCTCTCAACAAAAAAAAATGCAATTCATCTTTTATGATCATTTTCACCAAAGCCTCCCTAACTAGTTGTTGATCAAATTGCCAACAAGTTAATTTGTTATCCTCTGAACTAGTACCTTTAGTGAAACACAACAAAGATTGTGACTTGTCTTTACCTTTGTGAGCTTCTATTAATTCTTTTTGTGTGTGGAAATTTCATACAAGTCTCTCTCAAGTATTTTATAACCCCGAAGTACCTTGATCACTTTTGCCAATTATTCTTTCCTACACCATATACAAGCTGCCCTAACCAGTTTCATTCCCACTGAATCAACTAATATCTCATAAGATTCCCAAACAACAGACTTATACTCTTTATGAGCTTGAGGTTCATATGTACCTTGACTTTCTTTTACAATTGGAATTGAAGAAACTGCCGTAACAATAAAATGGTTCGTGAAAGGAGGATGATTGGATTTACAGTACTTTGATCATTTGAGATGTTATCATCTTCAATTTATTGTATTGTTCGTTTAGCATTGGATTGTGCCATCTGCATTGCCATTAATTAATATGATATGTTAAGCATAAATACATATAAATATTTCAAACAAGCAAGCTCTACAAAACATGCTGTAACACATTCAGCTCACTTATTCAGCCCAACCACAACACCCCAACCAAAACTCAACAAAACTGACTGAGACACATAATAATAATAATAATTAAACATTCAATTCTCATCATAAAAACAAACCAAAAGGCTAGTGGCATCTAAGACATAGTGGATGCACACAGAAGTGTGACAGACAAGGGCTGGACCTAACTGAACACGGCTGGAATGGCGTGAGGTGGCCTAGAACTCGTTAGAACAGCAATAGGTGTGCGTCCGAATTGGATGGGTTATAGCTGAATTGGTGAAATCTTCATGTATATATATATATTTCCGGGTTATAGTATCGGTTTTTTTAGGACGGGATTGTTCTTGGGATAGATATTGCTTAAGATCCAGAATCTTCCCAAAAGAAAAAATACGTGACAGAACGGGATGGGAAAAGTCAAATCAACGGATTTTTCTTAGTCACGATTCTTTCGAGACAAGACTTCGGGTCGGGTCGCAATCTTAGAGTCAGTGAGTAGCCCTACTAAATGCATATAAAGTTAAATCAGTAAACTCCTAACCTCATAATGCCTAATAAATAAAACCATTAAACAGCTAAATACTACTTAAAAATAAATAAATCTATTTTTTATTGCTATTTATATATTTTAAAGATTCATTTTAAGTATTTATATTTTTAATATATATAAAATTAATTACAAAATAAATTGAGTTAGACAATATAATTATATAATTAGTTTTCATCAAAAAATTATTGATAAACTTTTTTAAAAGAAAAAAAATTTAAAACAAAAAATTATTATATAGTAATATATTTTGCTTTTCTTCTGAATCATGTTAGGTTTGTAATTATATTTAATTGATATCTATCTTATTAATAATAGATTATTAATTTTATTTTTTGATCATCATTAGAATATTTATCAATAAAATTGTTTTTATTGAATTTATAGATATATAAATATAATGATTATTATAACTAATATCATATTCACATTTGAAAAAATTTAAAAATTATTATATTTTCAAATTTATAACCTTTGAAAATATTAAAAAAAATAAAAATAAATTTTTTATTATTTTATTTTTTTAATAAAACCTATAAACCACTAAATGCATACACAGTTAAATCAGTAAACTTCTAAACCTCATAATGCTAAATACATAAACCATTAAACCGCTATATACTACTTAATAATTAATAAATGTAATTTTTATTTCTATTTATTATAATTTTAAATATTCATTTTAATTATTTATTAGTTTATTTTTATAGAAATATTTATTACAAATTAAATTATGAGAGTGACATATATATTTTAATTAATTTATTTTTAATCAAAAAAATATATGCTTATAAAAGAAGTAGAAATTTAAAAATTAAAAATTATTATCCAGGAATATATTTGACTTTAATTTTGAATCAATTTGGGTTCTGTAAATATTTTTTAATTAATATCAATCTTTTTATTAATAGTTTATTATTTTAAATTTTGATCATTATTATATTATCCAATGTTTTGAAAACCGGACCAGACCGGCCGGTCGACCAGTTCGACCGTCGACCGGCCATAAAACCGTTCGGTTCAATCCAAAAAACCGTTATTAAGCGAAGGGTGAGAACCATTCGAACCGGCGGTCGAACCGGTGAACCGGATGAACCGGCCGGTTCTCAGCGAACCGAGTGATTTGCTTCTTCTTTTTTTAAGTTAAAATGACGTCATTTTGATGTTTTTTACATCTTGAAGAAGTAGAAAATCTTTTGTATGAGGAAGGGTCTCTTCCTATAGAAGTTGAAGGCTCAAATTTAGCTACTCAAATTGGTTAGTAGAATTTATAAACTTATTTTAAATTGTTGTTATTACTTATTTTCCTTTATAAATTATTTCTCTTATTGATACATATTCCTTGTTTTTGTAGAAGATGTGAACGATGGTGGCGTTGCCTATGAAGGAGTTGATTTGGAGAACTTTAATTTCCATATACCAATTTGACTTTTCCACATCCTAATTTCCAAAATGATGAAGACATATATCTATGTTTTCGATGCATGAACTTATTAATATGAAAAACTCTTAATGTTGACATTTCATATGTTTGAGTAACCATGTAATTATTGTGAATGACATTTCTATATGATGATGTTAATCGTTCCTTAGGTTATTGATACATTATTACTCGTTAGAATAATAAGGGTTATGATAAAATTATATCGATTTATATTATGGAAATACCTTCTTATATTGTAATTAAAATATGATCTCTTGTGATTTATGCAGGTAAATTTATTTTATAGAAATGCTTAAGAATAGAGGAGATGCTGTCAAAATTTTTATAAAAATTTACCCTTTTATAATTATTTTAATTTTTAATAATATATAAATTATCTATTTATGACGTCGCATGTTTCGACCCACGGTTCGACCAACGGTTTCGACCAATGGTCTGACCAGTGACCGTGACCGATAAATTTTCCGGTTCAGTCTCCGTCCGGTTTTACAAAACCTTGAATTTATCTATCAAAAAAAATTGTTTTATATTGAATTTATATGATATATAATTATTAATATTATATTACTACTAAATATTGTATCACATTTCAAAAAATTTTAAATATCATTATATTTTCTTAGGTTATAACCTATAAAAATGATAAAAAATTACAAATTTTGCTTGTTATTTTATTGTTTAAAAAAAACATTTAAACCACTAAATGCCTAAAAACATAAATTGTTAAACTCCTAAACGACAAAACCTTTAAATCTTAAACTATAAACAGTGTACATTAATAAAAAATCATAAATCTCAATTTAATTTTTTTAAGTATAATTTTAAATTTTTTATTTTAATTATTTATCAGTTTATTTTTAGAAATATTAGTTACAAAATAAATTATTAGTGAGACATAACTTATTTAAATAATTTATTTTCATTAAAAAAATTTATATCCTTATAAAAAGAGGTAAAATTTTAAAACAAAAATCTATTATTTAGTAATATTTTTTTTTTTTTTGAATCATTTAGATTTTGCAATTATATTTTAATTTATTCATTCTCATTAAATAGTTTTTGAATTTTGTATTGATCATTATTAATATCTATTAATAAAATTATTTATATTGAGTTTCATTAGATATAATTATTAAGATTATTATTACTAGAAATATATATTCACATTTAAAAAAAATTAAAAATTATTATAATTTCAAAGGTTATAAACTTCAAAAATTAAAAAAAATCAAAAATTTAATTTTTTATTCTTTTATTCTTTAATAAAAATGTAAATCACTAAAGTCATAAACACTTAATCACTAAACCCCAAAACAACTAAATACTTAAACCATTAAACTAGTATATCCGAATAATAAATAATAATTATCAATTTTATTTGTATTCATTATATTTTTAAATATTCATTTTAATTATTTATTAGTTTATTTTTATAAAATTATAATTAAAAAAAATTATGTGAAGACAAATAAATTTTAAATAATTTACTTTTAATAACAAAAAATATAAACTTATAAAAAGAAGCATAACATCAAAAAAATTTATTATTTAGTATTATATTTACTTTGATTTTGAATAAATTTACATTTTGCAAAATTTACATTTTGCAAATTTATTTTTTGATCATTAATAAATATATTTCATTATAATTGTTTATATTGATTTACTGATATATAATTATTAAGATTATCATAACTAAATATATTTTATTCATATATAAAAAAAATTTAAAAATTGTTATATTTCAAAGTTTAAGATATTCAAGATTGAGAAAAAATAACAAAAATTATTTTTTGTTATATTCATTGTTTAAATAAAACTTATAAACCATTAAATGCCTAAACACATAATATCTAAACTACTAAACCCCGAAGCCCCTAAATACTTAAACCTTTAAACTCGTAAACCTAAATATAATTTAAATAATTATCGAAACATTAATTACAAAATAAATATGAGTGATACAAATATAATTAAATAAAATATTTTTCATCAAAAAACATATAAGCTTATAAAATGATGCAAAATCTAAAAAAAACTTATTATTTAGTAATAAATTTTCTTTAATTTTGAATCATTTTAGGTTTTTTAATTATATTTTAATTTATAGATATCATATTAATAATAGTTTTTTTATTTATTTTTTTATAATTGATATAATATCTATCAATAAAATTGTTTAGATTAGTTTATATTATATATAGTTATAATATTTATTATCTAAATATTGTATCACATTTTTAAAAAATTTTAAAATGATATATTTCAAATGTTATAATCTTTGAAAATTTGAAAAAATATCAAAAATAAATTTTTTATTATTTCATTGTTTGAATAAAACCTATAAACCATTAAATGACTAAATACTTAAATCAGTAACTTCTAAATCTCGAAAACACTTAATTGATAAATTTTTAAATAGGTATCACCTAAATAATAATCTAATTATTATTTTTTTCATTATAATTTTATATATTCATTTTAATTATTTATTTTTTATTTTTATATAAATATTAATTACAAAATAAATTATAAGTTAGACATATAATTTATATAAATTATTTATCACAAAAAATAGATAAACTTATTAAAGAAGACAAAATTAAAAACAAAATTATTATGTAGTAATATTTTTACTTTATTTCTGAATCATTTTAGGTTTTGTAATTATATTTTAATTGATATCTAATTTATTAATAATAGATTATTAATATATTTTTTGATCATTATAAAAATATTTATCATAAAAATATTTATATTTAATTTATAAATATATAAATTTAATAATTATTATAACTAAATATTGTATTCACTTTTGAAAAAAATTTTAAAATTATTATATTTTCAAAGATTAAAACCTTTGAACTTGCGAAAAAAAACAAAAAAAATATTTTCTTATTATTTCATTGTTTAATTAAAACCTATAAATCACTAAATGCCTAAACACTTAAATCACTACAACTACAAAATTTTGATACCCCTATATAGATAATACTTTAAATCAGTATACCCTTAATAATAATTAATAAATTTCATTTTTATTTGATTTCATTATAATTTAAAAATTCATTTTGTTTGTTTAATTTTTTATTTTATATATGTATTAATTATAAAATAAATTGAGTTAAAAATATAATTTATAAAAAATTATTTTTCATCAAAAATTGATAAGCTTATAAAAGAATAAAATTTAAAAATAATTATTATTAGTGATAGATTTTGCTTTGATTTTGAATCATTTTATGTTTTGATATTATATTTTAAGAATATCAATCTTATTCATAAAATATTTTAAATTTATTTTTGATATTATGAGAATATCTATGAATAAAATTGTTTATATTAAATTTATATGATATATAATTATTATGATATTATAAATAAATTTATATTCACTTTTGAAACAAATTTAAAAATTATTATATTTTCAAATGTTTATAATCTTAAAAAATGAGAAAAAATAAAAAAAAATATGTTTTTATTTATTTTTTAAATAAACTTATAGACCAATAAATGCTTACTTACTTAAATTAGTAAGCTCATAAAACCCCTAAATACATAAACATTTTAACATCTATATACTACTTAATAATATAAATCTCATTTTTATTTCTATTTATTATAATTTTAAATATTCATTTAATTATTTATAGTTTAATTTTTTAGAAAAATTAATTACAAAATAAATTTCGAGTGAGACAAATATTAATTAAATAATTTATTTTAATAAAAAAAATATAAGCTTATAAAAACAAAAAAAAATTAAAAATTAAATATTATTATTTAGTAATATATTTGGATTTTATTTTGAATCATTTTGTGTTATGTAAATATATTTTAATTAATATTTATATTTTTAATAATAGTTATTAATTTAATCTTTGATCAATATTATAATATCTATCATTAAAATTATTTTTATAAAATTTTATATGATATATAATTAGTATGATTAATATAATTATACATAGTATTACCATTTCAATAAATTTTAAAAATTATTTTATTTTCAAAGGTTATAACCTTTGAAATCAGAAAAAATCTAAAAAAATTTTTTTTATTATATAGATAAAACCTATAAACCACTAATACCTAAAACCCTAAATTATAAACTCTAAACGACAAAACTCCTAAATAATCAAACCAATTAAACCGGTATACCACATATAATAAATCATAAATCTCATTTTAATTGTATTCATTATAATTTAAATATTCATTTTAATTATTTATTAGTTTATTTTTTATAGAAATATTAATTACAAAATAAATAATGAGTGAGATAACTATAATTTTAAGAATTTATTTATAAACAAAAAAAATATATGCTTATAAAAAGAATTAAAAATTTAAAAGCAAAAAATTATTATTTAGTAAAAATATTTTACTTGATTTTGAATCATTATATATAGGTTTATTTTATTACTATCAATCTTATTAGAATAGTTTATTAATTTATTATTTGATCAATTTATAATATCTAACAATAAAATTACTTATATTAAATTTAAATGCCTTATAATTATTAAGATTATTATAACTAAATGTTATATTTACATTTGAAAAAAATTTAAAAATTATTATGATTTTCAAAGGTTATAACCTTCAAAAATGATAAAAAATCACAAAAAAATTTTTTTTTTATTATTTTATTATTTAAATAAAACTTTATAACCACTTAATGCCTAAACATTTAAATCTCTAGACTCCTAAACCCCAAAACCCCCTAAATACTTGAACCATTAAACCTATAATAACCTAAATAATAAATAATAAATCTCATTTTTATTTGTATTCATTATAATTTTAAATATTCTTTTTAATAATTTTTTAGTTTTTTTAATAGAATATTAAATACAAAATATATAATGAGTGAGGCATATATATTTTTTAAAAAAATTTTTATGAAAAAAAATATAAGCTTATAAAAATAAACAAAATATCAAAAATTTAAATAGTTTATTTAGTAATATAATTTACTTTGATTTGAAAATATTTTGGGTTCTACAAATATATTTAATTAAAATCTAATCTTATTAATAATAGTTTATTAATTTATTTTTTGATCATCAAATTAATATATAATAATAAAATTTTTATAACTGAATTTACTTAAATATCAATTATTAGATTATTATAACTAAGTATTGCATTCATATTTAGAACTATTAAAAAATTATTATATTTCTAAGGTTATAACCTTTCAAAATCACGAAAATTCTTAAAAATAAATTTTTTGTTATTACATAGATTAAATAAAACCTATAACACCTAAATGTTTCAAACATTAAAATCAATAAACTATTTAACCCCATAACCACAAAAAACTAAACCATTAAATAAGTATACCCTAAATAATAAATCATATATCTCATTTTTATTAGGATTCATTATAATTTTAAATATTCATTTTAATTATTATCAATTTATTTTTATAGAAATATTAGTTACAAAATTAATTATTAGTGAGATAGATATAATTTTAATAATTTATTTTTCATCAAAAATTATATATGCTTATATAATGCGCCAAAATTTTTAAAATAAAAAATTATTATTTAGTAATATATCTTATTTTAATTCGAATCATTTTAGATTCTACAATTATATTTTAATTTATATCATTCTTATTAATACTAGTTATTAATTATTTATTGATCATTATTTAATATCTATTAATAAAATTATTTATATTTAGTTAACATTATAGATAATTATTAAGATTATTATAACTAAATATTATTTCACATTTAAAAAAATTAAAAAAATTCAAAAAATTAAATTTTTTGTTTTTAATCTTTAGATAATATTATAAAACACTAAAGGTCATAAACACTTAAATCACTAAACTCCTAAACCAAAAACACCTTAAATACTTAACCATTAAAACTAGTATATCCTGAATAATAAATAATAAAATCTCAATTTTATTGTATTCATTATATTTTATATAATTATTTTAATTATTTATTAGGTTATTATTATAGAATTATAAATTACAAAATACAATTATGCGTAAGATAAATTAAATTTAAATAATTTATTTATAAAAACAAAAATATAAAGTTATAAAAAAAGCAAAACAATTAAAAAAAATTATTATTAAGTAATATATTTTACTTTGATTTTGAATAAATTTAGATTTTGCAAATATATTTAAATAATATCTATCTTGGTTAATAAATCATTTATTAAATTTTTTTTGATCATTATTATAATATCTAGCAATGTATTATTTATATTGAATTTAAATGACTTATGAATTATTAAGATTAGTATAACTAAATATTATATCTAGATTTAAAAAAAATTTAAAATTATTATATTTTCAAAGGTTATAACATTCAAAAATTAAAAAAATAATAAAAATAAATTTTTTGCTATATCATTGTTTAAATAAAACTTATAAACCACTAAATGCCTAAACACTTAAACCTCTAAACAACTAATTACAAAAGCCCATAAATACGTAAATGTTTAAACTCGTAAACCTTAAATATAATTTAAATAATTTATTAAAATATTAATTACAAAATAAATTATGAGTGATACAAACATAATTTAAATAATTTATTTTTCAATAAAAAAAATATAAGCTTATAAAAAAGAAGCAAAAACTAAAAAAAAAAATTATTATATAGTAATAAATTTTACTTGGATTTTGAATATTTTTAGGTTTTGCAATTATATTTTAATTTCTATATATCATATTAATAATAGCATATAATTTATTTTTGATAATTGATATCATATCTATCAATAAATTGTTTATATTATTTTATATTATATATAATTATAATGATTATTATTATTATATATTGTATTCACATTTTTAAAAAATTTTAAAATTATTATATTTTCAAAGGTTATAACATTTTATTAAGTGGTAATTTTAAATTTTTATTTTAATTATTTATCAGTTTATTTTTATAGAAATATTAATTACAATATAAATTATTAGTGAGAAAGATCTATTTTAAATAATTTATTTTTTATCAAAAAAAATATGTGTGCTTATAAAAAGATGCAACATTTAAAAACAAAAATTTATTAATTAGTAATATTTTATTTAATTTTGAATCATTTTAGTTTTTGGCAATTATATTTTAATTTATAGTATTTCTTATTAATAATAGTTTATTAATTTTTTATTGATCATGTATTATAATATCTATTATACATTATTCATATTGAGTTTACATTATATATTATTATTAAGAATATTATAACTATATATTTATTAACATTTAAAAAAAATAAAAATTAATATATTTTTAAGGTTATAACCTTCAAAATTTTGAAAAAAATCAAAAAATTTAATTTTTATTTTTCATTGTTTAAATAAAACTATAAATCCACTAAAGTCCTAAAAGTCTTAAATACTAAACCCCAAAACACCTAAATACTTAAACCATTAAACTAGTATATTTTGATTAATAAATAATAAATCTCAATTTTATTTGTATCATTATAATTTTAAATTTTCATTTTACTTATTTATTAATTTATTTTTATAGAATTATAAATTAAAAATAAATTATGTGGAAGATAAATATAATTTAAATAATTTACTTTTAATAACATAAAATAAAAACTTATAAAAAGAAGCAAAACATCAAAAAAATTATTATTTAGTATTATATTTTACTTTGATTTTGAATAAATTTATATTTGGAAATATATTTTAAAAAATATCTATCTTATTAATAATAGTTTATTAATTTATTTATTTAGCATTAATATAATATCTATCAATATAATTGTTTATATTAAATTAACATGATATATATTTATTAAGATTATCATAAATAAATATAGTATTAACATATAAAAAAATTTAAAATTTGTTATATATTCAAAGGTTATAACCTTCAAAAATCAGAAAAAATAACAAAAATAAATTTTTTGATATATCATTGTTTAAATAAAACTTATAAACCATTAAATGCCTAAACACATAAATCTCTAAACTCGTAAACCCCGAAGCACCAAAATACTTAAACCTTTAAACTCGTAAACCTTAAATATAACTTAAATAATTTATAGAAATATTAATTACAAAATAAATTATGAGTAACAAATATAATTTAAATAATATATTTTTCATCAAGAAATATATAAGTTTATAAAATGATGCAAAAATTAAAAAAATTATTATTTTGTAATAAATATTACTTGGATTTTGAATCATTTAGGTTTTTTAATTATATTTTAATTATATCTATCATATTAATAATAGTTTATTAATTTATTTTTTGATAATTGATATAATATTTATCAATAAAATTGTTTATATTTATTTTAATTATATATAGTTATAATAATTATTATTACTAAATATTGTATTTACATTTTTAAAAAAATTTAAATTATTATATTTTCAAATGATATGACATTAAAAATTTGATAATATATCAAAAAATAAATTTTTGTTATTTCATTGTTTATATAAAATCTATAAACCATTAAATGCCTAAATTCTTAAATGAATAACTTCTAAATCTCGAAAACTCTAAATAGATAAATTTTTTAAACAGGTATATCCTAAATAATAAATAATAAATCTAAATTTTATTTTTTTTTCATTATAATTTTAAATATTCATTTAATTATTTATTTGTTTATTTTTATATAAATATTAATTACAAAAAAAATTATAAGTTAGAAAAATATAAATTATATAAATTATTTTTCAACAAAAAAATATAGATAAACTTATTAAAAGAAGAAAAAAATTACAAACAACAAATTATTATATAGTAATATATTTTACTTTGTTTCTGAATCATTTTAGTTTTTGTAATTATATTTTATTTGATATCTACCTTATTAATAATAGATTATTTATTTATTTTTTGATCATTATTAGAATATTTATCAATAAAAATATTTATATGATATATAGATTTAATAATTATTATAACTAAATATTCTATTCACTTTTGAAAAAAAAATTATAATTATTATATTTTCAAAGATTATAACCTTTATACATGTGAAAAAAAATAAAACATATATATTTTTTATTATTTCATTGTTTAAATAAAACCTATAAATCAATAATTGCCTAAACACTTAAATCAATAAACTACAAAATCAAGATACCCCTATATAGATAATTGTTTATATGGGTATACCCTAAATAATAATTAATAAATCTCATTTTTATTTGTTTTCATTATAATTTAAAAAATTCATTTTGATTGTTAAGTTTTTTATTTATATATATATATTAATTATAAATAAATTATTAGTTAAAAATATAATTTATAAAAATTATTTTTCATCACAAAATAGATAAGCTTATAAAAGAATAAAAATTTAAAAACAAATAATTATATTAAGTAATATTTTTTCTTTGCTTTTGAATCATTTTATATTTTGATATTATATTTTAAGTAATATCAATCTTATTCATAATAGATATATTATTTTTTTTATAATTATTAGAATATCTATCAATAAAATTGTTTATATTGAATTAATATGATATATAATTTTTATGATTATTATAAATAAATATTTATTCACTTTTGAAAAAAATTTAAAAATTATAATATTTTCAAAGGTTATAACCTTTCAAAATATCAAAAAATAATAAAAATACTTTTTTTTTATTTTTTTTCTTAAATAAAAACTATAAACCACTAAATGCATACAAAGTTAAATCAGTAAACTTCTAAACCCCGTAATGCCTAAATACATAAACCATTAAATAGCTATATACTAATTTTTATTCTATTTATTATAATTTTAAATATTCATTTTAATTATTTATTAATTTATTTTTATAGAAATATTTATTACAAAATAAAGTATGAGTGCGACAAAGAAAATTTATTTAATTTTTTTTAATAAAACAAAATATACGCTTATAAAAGAAATAGAAATTTAAAAATTTAAAATTATTATGCAGTAATATATTTTACTTTAATTTTGAATCAATTTTGGTTTTGTAAATATTTTTTAATTAATATTTATCTTTTTATTAATAGTTTATTAATTAAATATTGATCATTATTATATTATCTATCAATAAAATTGTTTATATTGAATTTAATGATATATAATTATTAATATTATTAAAACTAAATATTGTATTAACATTTCAAAAAATTGTAAATATTATTATATTTTCAAAGGTTATAACCTATGAAAATGATAACAAATTATAGAAAGTTTTTTTGTTATTTTATTTTTTTATATAAAACCTATAAACCACTAAAAGCCTAAAAACATAAATCACTAAACTCCTAACGACAAAACCTCTAAATACTTAAACTATTAAACTGGTATACATTAATAATAAATCTTAAATATCATTTTAATTTTTATCAGTATAATTTTAAATTTTTATTTTAATTATTTATCAGTTTATTTTTATAGAAATATTAATACAAACTAAATTATTAGTGAAATGGATCTAATTTAAATTAAACCGGCATCCCTAAATAATAAATAATAAATAATAAATAATAAATCTCATTTTTTTTCATTATAATTTTAAATATTCATATTAATTATTTATTTGTTTATTTATATATAAATATTAATTACAAAATAAATTATGAGTTAGGCAAATATAATTTATATAAATTATTTTTAATTAAAAAAATATAGAAAAACTTTTTTAAAAAAAATTCATAATCAAAAAATTATTATATAGTAATATATTTTTCTTTGCTTCTGAATAATTTTAAGTTTTGTAATTCTATTTTAATTAATATCTATCTTATTATTAATGGATAATTAATTTATTTTTTGAAAATTATTAGAATATTTATCAATAAAATTATTTATATTGAATTTATATAATATATAAATATAATGATTAGTATAACTAAATATTGTATTCACTTTTAAAAAAAATTTAAAAATTATTATATTTTCAAAGGTTATAACCTTTGAAAATATCAAAAAATAATAAAAATAATTTTTTTGTTATTTTATTTTTTTAATAAAACATATAAACCATTCAATGCTAGGGGTTATCATGGGACGGGACGAGATGTGGATTAAAATCTCCAGTCCCTTCCCACAGTTCAGAAAATTTTTTTTGAAGATCCAGACCCATCCCATAGGTTGAAAATATCAGGACGGGACGGGACAGTGATCAGGGATTTTGGGTAGGATAAAATGGTTCTGGGACGGAACGGAGTTCAGGACATTTTTTTCAATTTATTTTCTCAAACCGACCAAGTTAGTTCATGTCGAAACCTTTTGTTGTGCCATTTATAATTCCTTAGTTATGTATCTTTCAAACTCAAATTGGGCCAATTTTGTTTTGTCAATTAGGCTGGATACCGCAAACGAGATCCATTACCTTGTCAAAAGCTTTGATGTGCAAAAAAGGATATAAATGTTAAATAGAACGGGACCGAGTTGTGTGCTTAATTTGGTTCTTTGTTTTTTCACAAGTTTTCCTTGTTCAGCCGAGTGAAATTAACCATAATAGCAATACTACATTTTTTAAACAATTACTTAAAATATTAAGGAATAGCTAAAAATGACCACAAACATTGGTAGCATCAATTACTTCTTAAGTAATTGCTAAAAATTGGCAGCTTAATATAACAAAAAAATACAACTAATAACAACCATGCTAATAATCATTTCAAATGTCCATCACGGAACAACAATGAAAATTCAAACCCAATTAATTATCTTTTCTACAACTCCTCCCTTTTCTTCCTCTACTTTAGAAGGACAACCAAAGATGAAAAAGTGTTAATCATGTAGACATAAATTTCTAAGATGAAAGAGTAATAAAAAAACAAAATATTACCTTATATAATTTAAAACACCCATTCCAAATTTAGTTGGCCAACTATAGTTGGAAAAATATTTGGATCTTGTGACCACTCTAAAAATTGTAATTGAACCATATTTTTATTAAATTTAATGAATAAAATAAGTAAAAGTGAAATTAAAATTTACAAGATTTGTATACTAATCTGATTCATTATCATCAAGGTCTTGAACTAATTCTTCAATTTCAATAGGTTTGTTTTAGATTCTCAACCAATCTTATAGACATATGAGAACTTCAGCTATAATAGGTGTTAAAGAACTCCTAAATTTATCTCTAAAGTTCTCCCCCTAGTGCTAAATGTAGATTCGTAGGCCACAGTAGATGCATGGATAGAAAATACATCCCTTGCTATATTTCCAAATAAAGATACAGAACCTCATTTACCTTCCACCAGTTTAGAAGATCAAAATCAATTCTATTTTTTTCAAGTTTGTCCTCCATGTACCTATCCAACTCTTCCAAAGCTGCAACTTCTTGTTCTTTTTCCAATTCAACAAAAAAAAATCATCAACATAAGTATCACTACCATCAAAGAAATCATCATTTTTATTCAACACAGTAGAAGAGAAATCATCTTCTTTTGATTCATCTTCATTTAAATCTTTATAATCATCCATCAACTTATTTATAGCATTTATAACCTTTTCCCCCCAAAATTTTAGCCAATTCCTCTCCATAAAGCTAAGTGTATTTACCCTTGAGATATTTGAGCTTATATCTATGATCCAACACTACTGCTACAAAAAGCATAATATTTGTTGACCGAAGAGAACCCCAATATTTGTTGAATTTATGACTCATTTTCATACCGATTTCAGACACCATTGAATCTCTACTATTTTCACAAAGCTCAATTTTTTTTTCAAAATTCGAATAATCGGAGGAAAATAAACACTAGAGCTAAAATATTATGAGCCAGAAAATTTACAAGTTACCTCATAAAAAGTTTTCAAGAAACGAGCCAAAATTTTGGCATTTGTTCAGTCTCTCTCAGTTGGAACGTTTGAACCAAACTCCTTCAAAATCCTTTTGTCTTTGTCCTCCAACTTATCAAATTCTTTTTGATATTTTATATCAGTTTCTAGCATCAAATAAGTTGAATTCCATCTTGTAGGACAATCTAATTGCAATGAAGATCTATATGTCAAGTTTGCTTCTTCAACACAACTTAAACATATCAAATCTTTAGGACTACCCTCACATATTTGACCTCACCTCTAATTTTTGAATAGCAACCTCAACTTCTGCAATGCCATCTCTGACAATTAAGTTAAAGATATGAGCACAACATCTCATATGAAAATTCTCGCCTCTCTAAGGTACAACACTTTTCTTCACAAGCTTTTTTTTCAATTGTTCAACTGCAACATCATTATTTGATGTATTGTCAACAGTAATTCAAATCAACTTTCTCAAACCCCATTCATTCATGCAAAACTCAATATCATTTCTAATATTAACTCCAGAATGACTTTTAATTACACAAAGTTCAAAAGCCTTTTATGCATATTCCATTGAGAATCAATTAAATGAACAGTCAAACATATATAAGATAAATTTTGAATGCTAGTCCAAGTGTCGGTAGTCAATGAAACTCTACAACAATGAGATGATATGCTATCAAATAATTTCTTTTTTTCCTTCACAAACAAAGAAAAACAATCTCTCCGTGTAGAATGCCTAGATGGAATTTTAAATTGAGGCACAGTAACTTCACAAAACTCCTTGAACTCATCCCTCTCAACAAAACAAAAAGGCAATTCATCTTTTATGATCATTTTCACCAAAACCTTTCTAACTAGTTGTTGATCAAATTGCCAACAAGTTAATTTGTTATCCTCTGAACTAGTACCTTTAGTGAAACTCAACAAAGATTGTGACTTGCCTTTACCTTTGTGAGCTTCTATTAATTCTTCAAGTATTTTCATAAATCCGAAGTACCTTGATCACTTTTTGCAAAGTATTCTTTCCTACACTATATACAAGCTACCCTACCAGTTTCAATTCCTCTGAATCAACTAATATCTCATAAGTTTCCCAAACAGCAGACTTATACTTTTTACGAAGCTTGATGTTCAGATGTACATTGACTTTCTTTTATAATTGGAATTGAAGAACCTGCCGTAACAATAGGAGCGTTCGTGAAAGGATGATGATTAGATTTACCAGTACTTTGATCATTTGAGATGTGATCATCTTCAATTTATTGTATTTTTCATTTACCACTGGATTGTGCCATCTACATTGCCATTAATTAATATGATATGTTAAGCATAAATAAATATAAATATTTCAAACAATCAAGCTCTACAAAACTAACTGTAACACATTCGGCCCACTCATTCGGCCCAACCACAACACCACAACCAATACTCAACAAAACTGACTGAGACATATAATAATAATAATAATTAATCACTCAATTCTCGTCAGAAAAACAAACCAAAAGGCTGGTGGCATCTTAGACATGGTGGAGGCAACTAAAAGTGCAATGTACAAGGGCTGGACCTAACTGAACAAGGCTGGAATGGCATCAGGTGGCATGGAACTCTTCGAAACAGCAATTGGTGCATTAGAATTGGATGGACAGTAGCGAAATTGGTGGCATCTTCATGTTATATATATATATATTCTTGGTTCTAGTATAGGTTTTTTAGGACGGGACGATTCTAGGGAGGGATATTGCTTAAGATCCGAAACCATCCCAAAAGAAAAAATACGTGACAGAATGGGATGCGAAAATAAATTTATAAAAGAAGCATATATTTAAAAATTAAAAATTATTATCAAGTAATATAAGTTACTTTAATTTTGAATCAAGTTGGGTTTTGTAAATATTTTTAATTAATATCAATCTTAATATTAAAAGATAATAAATTTAATTTTTGATCATTATTATAATATCTATCAATAATATTATTTATATTAAATTTATATGATTTAAAATAATTAATATTATTATAACAAAATTTGTATTAAAATTTCAAAAAATTTTAAATATTATTATATATTTAAATGTTATAACCTATGAAAATGATAAAAAATTATAGAAATTTTGTTTGTCATTTTATTTTTTTAAATAAATCCTATAAACCACTAAAAGCCTAAAAATATAAATCACAAAACTCCTAACGACAAAACCTCTAAATACTTAAATCATTAAACTGGTATAAATTAATAATAAATCATAAATCTCATTTTAATTTTTATTCAGTATAATTTTAAATTTTTATTTTAATTATTTATCAATTTATTTGATAGAAATATTAATTACAAAATTAATTATTAGTCAGACAGATCTAATTTAAATTAAACTGGCATCCCTAAATAATAAATAAATAATCTCATTTTTTTTCATTATAATTTTAAATATTCATTTTATTTATTTATTTGTTTTTTTATATATAAATATTAACTACAAAATAAATTGAGTTAGACAAATATAATTTATTTAAATTATTTTTCATCAAAAAATTATTGATTAACTTTTTAAAAGAAAAAAAAAATTCAAAACAAAAAATTATTATATAGTAATATATATTGCTTTTCTTCTGAATCATTTTAGGTTTTGTAATTATATTTTAATTGATATCTATCTTTTAATAATAGATTATTAATTCAGTTTTTGATCATTATTAGAATATTTATCAATAAAATTTTTATATTGAATTTATATGATATATAATTATAATGATTATTATAACCAAATATTGTATTCACATTTAAAAAAAATTTAAAAATTATTATATTTTCAAAGGTTATAAACTTTCAAAATATCAAAAAATAATAAAAATAATTTTTTTTATTTTATTTTTTTGATAAAACCTATAAACCACTAAATTCATACACAGTTAAATTAGTAAACTCCTAAACCTCACAATGCCTAAATACATAAACTATTAAACTGCTATATACTACTTAATAATTAAATAATCTAATTTTTATTTCTATTTAATATAATTTTTAATATTCATTTTAATTATTTATTAGATATTTTTATAGAAATATTTATTACAAATTAAATTATGAGTGCGACATATATATTTTAATTAATTTATTTTTAATCAAAAAAAATATATGTTTATAAAAGAATTAAAAATTTAAAAATTATTATCCAATAATAGTTTTTACTTTAATTTTGAATCAATTTGGGTTTTGTAAATATTTTTTAATTAATATCAATCTCTTTATTATTAGTTTATTAATTTAAATTTTGATCATTATTATATTTCTATCAATAAAATTGTTTATATTCAAATTATATGATATATATTTATTAATATTATTATAACTAAATATTGTATTCACATTTCAAAAAAATTTAAATATTATTATTTTTTCAAAGGTTATAACCTATGAAAATTAGAAAAAATAACAAATTTTTTTTGTTATTTTATTATTTAAATAAAACCTATAAACCACTAAATGCCTAAAAACATAAATTGCTAAACTTTTAAATGACAAAACTCTAAATACATAAACCATTAAACATGTGTACGTTAATAAAAAATCATAAATCTCAATTTAATTTTTATTAAGTATAATTTTTAATTTTTATTTTAATTATTTATAAATTTGTTTTTATAGAAATATTAATTACAAAATAAATTATTAGTGAGAAAATCTAATTTAAATATTTTATTTTTCATCAAAAAAAATATATATCCATATAAAAGAGGCAAAATTTTAAAAACAAAAATTTATTATTTAGTAATATATTTATTTTATTTTGAATCATTTTAGATTTTGCAATTATATTTTAATTTATAACATTCTTATTAATAATAGTTTATTAATTTTTTATTGATCATTATTATAATATCTATTAATAAAATTATTTATATTGAATTTACATTATATATAATTATTAAGATTATTATTACTAAATATTATATTCTCATTAAAAAAATTTTAAAATTAATATATTTTCAAAGGTTATAACCTTCAAAAATAAAAAAAATCAAAAAATTATATTTTTTATTTTTTCATTCTTTAAATAAAAACTATAAATCACTTAAGGCCTAAACACTTAAATCACTAAACCCCAAAACACCTTAAATACTTAAACCATTAAACTAGTATATCTTGAATAATAAATAATAAATCGCTATTTTATTTGTATTCATTATAATTTTAAATATTCATTTTAATTAATATTTTGTAATTATATCCGTCTCACTAATAATTTATTTTGTAATTAATATTTCAATAAAAATAAACATATAAATAATTAAAATGAATATTTAAAATTATAATTAATACTAATAAAAATGAGATTTATTATTTATTATTTAGAGTATACTAATTTAAAGGCATATGTATTTATGGGCTTCGGGGTTTAGGAGTTTTGTCATTAAGAAATTAGCTATTTTGTGGTTTATAGATTTTATTTAAAAAACTAATAACAAAAAATTTTTTTTTTATTTTTTCTCATTGTCAAAGGTTATAACCTTTGAAAACTTAATAATTTTAAAATTTTTTTAAAATATGAAAATATTATTTTGTTATAATAATCTAAATAATTATATATTATGTAAATTCAATATAAATAATTTTTTTATAGATATTATAATGACGATAATAAAATTAATTAATAAACTATTATTAATAAGATAGATATTAAATAAAATTTATTTGCAAAACCTAAAATGATTCAAAATCAAAGTAAAATATATTAATAAGGTAGATATTAAATAAAACTATTATTAATACTTAAAATATACAGGTTTAAAAGATTACATATTTAGGAGTTTTGGGATTTAAGAATTTAGTGATTTAAGTGTTTAGGCATTTAGTAGTTTATAGGTTTTATTTAAAAAATAAAATAACAAAAAAAATTTTTTGTTATTTGTTCTCATTTTTGAAGGATATAACCTTTGAAACTATAACAATTTTTAAATTTTTTTTAAATCTGAATACTATATTTAGTTATGATAATCTTAATAATTATATATCATGTAAATTCAATATAAACAATTATTTTGATATATATTATAATAATGATCATACAAAAGATTAATAAACAATTATTAATAAGATAAATATTGTTTAAAATATATTTACAAAACCTAAAATGATTCAAAATCAAAGTCAAATATTTTACTAAATATTAATTTTAAATTTTTAAATTTTTGTATCCATTTATAAGCACATATATTTTTTGATGAAAAATAAATTATTTAAATTATATTTGTCTTACTATTAATTTATTTTTTAATTTATATTTCTATAAAAATAAACTAATAAATAATAAAAATGTATACAAAATTATAATGAATACTAATAAAAATGAGATTTATTATTTATTATTTAGGGTATACCTATTTAATAGTTTAAGTTTATTGTGGTTTTGGGGTTAATGAGTTTATTTATTTATATGTTTACACATTTAGGTTATATTTATTGATTTATAGATTTTATTCAATCAATGAAATAACAAAGAATTTATTTTTATGAATTTTCGTGATTTTCAAAGGTTATAACCTTTGAAAATATGATAATTTTTTAATAGTTCTAAAATATGAATACAATACTTAGTTATAATAATCTTCATAATAATATTTGATGTAAATCGAATATAAAAATTTTATTAATATATATTATTTTGATGATCAAAAAATAAATTAATAAACTATTATTAATAAGACATATATTAATTAAAATATATTTGTAGAACCCAAAATAATTAAAAATCAAAGTAAATTATATTATTAAATAAAATTTTAAATTTTTGAAAATTCAGTTTATTTTTATAAGCTTATATTTTTTTCATAAAAATAATTTACTAAAAAATATATGTCTCACTCATTATTTATTTTGCAATTAATATTTCTATAAAATAAACTAAAAAATAATTAAAATGAATATTTAAAATTATAAAGAATACTAATAAAAATTAGATTTATTATTTATTATTTAGTTTATATAGGTTTAATGGTTTAAGTATTTAAGGGGTTTTGGGGTTTAGTAAGTCTATAGATTTAAATGTTTAGCCATTTAGTGGTTTATAAGTTTTATTTAAATAATAAAATAATAAAAAATTATTTTTATGATTTTTTATCATTTTTGAAGGTTATAACATTTGAAAATATAATAATTTTTAAATTTTTTTCAAATGTAAATATAATATTTAGTTATAATAATCTTAATAATTATAAGACATTTAAATTAAATATAAGTAATTTTATTGCTAGATATTATAAAATTGATCAAATAATAAATTAATAAACTATTATTAATAAGATTGATCGCAATTAAAATATAATTGCAAAACCTATATATAATGATTTAAAATCAAAGTAAAATATATTACTAAATAATAATTTTTTGTTTTTAAATTTTTAATTCTTTATATTATCTTTTTTTTTGATTAAAGTAAATTATTAAAATTATATTTGTCTCACTCATTATTTATTTTGTGATTGATATTTCTATAAAAATAAACTAATACATTATTAAAATGAATATTTAAAATTATAATGAATATAAATTAAAATGAGATTTATGATTTATTATATGTGGTATATCGGTTTAATGGTTTGATTATTCAGGAGTTTTGTCGTTTAGGAGTTTATCAATTTAGGTTTTTAGGTATTTAGTGGTTTATAGGTTTTATTTATATAATAAAAATAAAAAAAAAATTTTAGATTTTTTTTGATTTTCTAAGGTTATAACCTTTAAAAATAAAATAATTTTTAAAATTATTTGAAATATGAATACTTTGTATAATTATATTAATCTTTCTAATTATATATCATAAAATTCAATATAAACAATTTTAATGATAGATATTATAATAATGATCAAAAATTAAATTAACAAACTATTATTAATAATATAAATATTAATTAAAATATATTTACATAACACAAAATGATTCAAAATCAAATCAAAATATATTACTAAATAATAATATTTAATTTTTAAATTTTTTCTTATTTTTATGAGCTTATATTTTTTTTATTAAAAATAAATTATTTAAATAATATTTGTCTCACTCGAAATTTATTTTGTAATTAATTTTTCTAAAAAATTAAACTATAAATATTAAAATGAATATTTAAAATTATAATAAATAGAAATAAAAATTAGATTATTATTTATTAAGTAGTATATAGATGGTAAAATCTTTATGTATTTAGGGGTTTCGGGGTTTATGAGCTTACTAATTTAAGTAAGTAAGCATTTAAGGGTCTATAGGTTTTATTTAAAAAATAAAATAACTAAAATTTTTATTATTATTATTTCTTATTTTTTAAGATTATAACCTTTGAAAATATAATAATTTTTAAATTTTTTTAAAAAGTGAATACAATATTTATTTATAATAATCATAATAATTATATATCATATAAATTCAATATAAATAATTTTATTGATAGATATTCTAATAATTATCAAAAAAAAAATTAAAAATCTATTATGAATAAGATTGATATAAATTAAAATATAATATCAAAACCTAAAATGATTCAAAAGAAAAGTAAAATATATTACTAAATAATAATCATTTTTTTAAATTTTTATTCTTTTTATATGCTTATCAATCTTTTGATGAAAAATAATTTTTATAAATTATATTTTTAACTAATAATTTATTTTATAATTAATACATATATAAAAATAAAAAACTAAACAATCAAAATGAATTTTTTAAATTATAATGAAAACAAATAAAAATGAAATTTATTAATTATTATTTAGGGTATACTGATTTAAAGGATTATCTATATACAGGTATCGGATTTTGTAGTTTAGTGATTTAAATGCTTAGGCATTTAGTGGTGTATTGGTTTTATTTAAACAATAGAATATCAAAAAAAAATATTTTTTTTATTTTTTCACATTTTCAAAGGTTATAACATTTGAAAATATAATAATTTTAAAATTTTTTTAAAAAGTGAATACAATATTTAGGTTATAATAATCATTATATTTATATATCATATAAATTAAATATAAACATTTTTATTGATAAATATTCTAATAATGATTAAAAAATAACTTAATAATCTATTATTAATAAGATATATATCAATTAAAATATAATTACAAAACCTAAAATGATTCAGAAGAAAAGCAAAATATATTTTATATGATAATTTTTTGTTTTAATTTTTTTTTTCTTTTAAAAAGTTTTTCTATAATTTTTTGATAAAAAATAATTTAAATAAATTATATTTGTGTAACTCAAAAATTATTTTGTAATTAATATTTATATAAAAATAAACAAATAAATAATTAAAATGAATATTTAAAATTATAATTAAAAATAATGAGATTTATTATTTATTATTTAGGGTATACCAGTCTAATTTAAATTAGATCTGTCTCACTAATAATATATTTTGTAATTCATATTTCTATAAAAATAAACTTAAAATTATTTAAAATAAAAATTTAATATTATACTGAATAAAACTTAAAATGATATTTATGATTTATTATTAATGTATACTAGTTAAATGGTTTAAGTAATTAGAGGTTTTATCTTTTTAGGAGTTTAGCGATTTAGGTTTTTAAGCATTTAGTGGTTTATTGGTTTAATTTAATCAATAAAATAAGCAAAAAAAAATTTGTAATTTTTTCTCATTTTCATAGCTTATAACCTTTGAAAATATTATAATATTTAAAATATTTCTGAAATGTAAATACAATATTTAGTTATAATAATATTAATAATTATATATCATATAAATTCAATATAAACAATTTTATTGATAGATAATATAATAATGATCAAAATATAAATTAATAAACTAATAATAAAAAGAGTGATATTAATTAAAAAATATTTACAAAACCCAAATTGATTCAAAACTAAAGTAAAATATATTACTGGATAATAATTTTTAATTTTTAAATTTTTACTTCTTTTATAAGCGTTTATATTTTTTTGATTAAAAATAAATTATTTAAGTTATATTTGTCGCACTCATAATTTATTTTATAATAAATATTTCTATAAAAATAAACTAATAAATAATTAAAATGAATATATAAACTATATTAAATAGAAATTAATTAAAAAATATTGACAAAATCTTAATTGAATCAAAATTAAAGTAAAATATATTACTAGATAATAATTTTAAATTTTTAAATTTTTACTTCTTTTATATGCATATATATATTAGTTTCATTAAATGTAAATTTTTTAAATTATATTTGTCCCACTAAAAATTTATTTTGTAATAAATATTTCTAAAAAAATAAACTAATAAATAATTAAAATGAATATTTAAAATAATAATAAATTGAAATAAAAATTCAATTTATTAATTATTACGTAGTATATAGCGGTTTAATGGTTACTCTATTTAGGCATTACGGGGTCTAGGAGTTTACTTATTTAATTGTGTATGCATTTAGTAGTTTATAGGTTTTATTTAAAAAATAAAAAACAAAAAATTTATTTTTATTATTTTTTGATATTTCCAAAGGTTATTACCTTAAAAAATATAAAAATTTTTAAATTATTTCAAAAGTGAATTCAATATTTAGTTATAATAATCATTATATTTATATATCATATAAATTCAATATAAACAATTTTTTTGATAAATAATCTAATAATGATCAAAAAATAAATTAATAATCTATTATTAATAAGATAGATATCAATTATAATATAATTACAAAACATGATTTAGAAGAAAAGCAAAATATATTACTATATAATAATTTTTTGGTTTGAAATTTTTTTTTCTTTTAAAAAGTTATCTATATTATTTTGATGAAAAATAATTTATATAAATTATATTTGTGTAACTCATAATTTATATTATAATTAATATTTATATTAATTATAAACAAATAAATAATTAAATTTGAATATTTAAAATTAAAATGAAAAAAAAATGAGATTTATTCTTTATTATTTAGGATATACAGGTATAATTTAAATTAGATCTGTCTCACTAAGAATTTATTTTAATTAATATTTCTATAAAAATAAACTGATAAATAATTAAATTAAAAATTAAAATTATAATGAATAATTAAAATAATTTATTTTGTTCCTCTCTTAACTCTACAATGATTGCTAAATCTCTAACCAAAATAATAGGAGCTTTTACTTTATCTCTATTATGTCTCATCATATTTGATGTTGAATCATTGGGCTATCAAAGGTAATTTGACTCATGTACGCTAACAGACTAAACCAAAGTTGCACCCCTATGTGTTGAAATAGCTAGTTGTTGAGGATGCTATTTATATTGATTATTGTAATTTATTCTAAAATAGCTCTCATGCACACACTCAAAGCAATTTTTTTAAAACATAGTTCACCTCTAAAAAAATAACCACCTTGTCGCCTATTAGAACAAACTAGCCCCAGGGCGGTTTGAGCAGGGCAAGAAGTATGGCCTCTCTTTTAATCAAGAATCAAAAAATTTTATTTTATTGGCATGTCTAAGCCTTTTTTTTAAATCCTCATGGATATCAAAAGTATCATTTCTTTCTATTTATATTAAATGAGCTGTGTATACAAGCTCACTATACCCAAAAAGGTGTAAATGAATCATATTCAAACCTATAAAAGGATTTAATCATAGCTCAAAATATTATTCTAACATATTGACACTTGAGGTCACAAATCAAAGGAAAAAGCTATAGTGATATTTTCAATCCCAAGAATTTTAGCTATAGAAAGTTATAAAGAGTAGTACTCGATCTTTAACTATTTCTAGGGTAATGACTTTTGCTCTTGAGGAATGTCCAAAGTTACAATCATTCCTAGTGCAATGACTTTGCAATATAAAGATAAAATGCACAAGCTATGGTCATATCCAATACTGTGACCCAGTATTATAGTGATTAAATATGTATTCATGATCATTCTTAGTGCAATAACAATAGGTTAAACAGAGAGACAAGTTATAGCATATTCTCATCGATATGATTTTGTGTTCTAGAGACAAAATACACAATCATGACCATTGCTAATGCTACAATAATATAAAGCAAGAAAGGGACCAAATCCATAACTCACCCCTTGAGTGATGACTTTGTGTTACATATACAAAAAGATAAATCTGTGACATTTCTAAAAGTTGTGAATTTCAAAATAAATTTACCACTTAGTCATTTGATTATAAAAGTGGAAAACATGAGATTTTGGATTTAGGGTTTTTGGATTAGGGTTATAGTTTATGGTTTCAGGTTTAGGATTTAAAGGTTAGGGTTTATGGTTTTTTTTTGTTTTTTTTGTAAAAAACGCACTTTATTTATCATTTAGGCACACAACTTACAATAGACTAAAAAGCTGACTAATTTAGGCCAGTACACCAAATCCTATGCACCTTAATGATTCTATGCATAAAATACATAAAAAAACATAATGCCTAATAATTCCAAGCATACGAATACAGCTAAAATCACTTGGCATTCCCGGACTTCAGAGTTGGCATTGAGTAATTATGCGCACTACGTCCTTTCCATTCGGATTTTTCAAAGCCTTTTGGAGGAACCTGAATGGTGCACAATATTAAAACTATGCAAATATAAGATTGTCCATGTGTGTGACATGCAGCATCAAGTGTTTGCCTATCTCGTTGCTATGCAATGGAATACATGTAAAACTGAATACCCATAAATCCACAAGTCTATATCTATGACACTTTGTCGATTCATTCTCACCCTGAATTACACATTTTTTTGCTCAATTGATCCTCAAAAGAGTATCTCTTGGGTTAGAATGTTTCCTACTCGAGCTCCAAGATGTGGCTGTATGTTGCACCGACAAAATATCAAAAAATATGCATGCATCGGTGTGCATGTGTCATTAGGTCCATCTCATAGTCTAATTATCTACGCGTACAACCAAGCTAGAATACAAGTAAAATTACAAAATGCTATAAAGATGGGTCTTCTTCTCCAGGGAGTGTAGCATCGCCTAATGTGTATTCACAAAATGCATTAGTCGACCCCACTTAGAGATACTCATGGGTCCAGTTGCTCCCATTGCATGCTTCATAGAGAACAGAGAAGATTGTGTGTGTGAGTATGTCATGATCTGTCTCTACAAGTACATGGTGAATACAAAGTCTAAAATACAAAAAAGACTACAAACATAAACTACAAGTTTGAATCTTTCGTCTCGTGCGGATGGTTTGGACTCCATTGCTTACCGGCCTTGCTTGGTGATGCTTCGAATTTTGCTGATTCTCCAATTAATCATGGATTACCCGCTACTCGTGTTGGGCGATGGTTGGGTGGCCCTCTATGCTGCCTGATAGGGCTAGTGGGATCCACTTCTAGCTACTCCTAGATTTACTCCCGACCACTTTGCTAGGTCTCGTCAGTTTTCTGAATGTTATCTTCCCGGCATGCTAGTGGGGCCCTCGACAAGCTGGTGGCCCATACTTCTCGCTGCTTCTAGGACTTGCTGGCCCCTCTAAATGCTACACCAAAATGGACAAGAATATGTGCACGTTTGTTTTTGGTCATTCGCTATGTGTGTGTGGTGCAGTAGTAATAGGTTTTAGGAGTTTAGTAATTTAAGTATTTAGGTATTTTGTGGTTTATAGGTTTTATTTAAATAATTAAATAACAAAAAAATAATTTTTATGATTTTTTCTCATTTTCAAGGTTATAACCATTGAAAATATTATAGTTTTTAATTTTTTTTCAAATGTTAATACAATATTTAATTATAATAATCATCAAAATTAAATATCATGTAAATTCAATATAAATAATTTTATTGATTGATATTATAATACTGATCATAAAATAGATTAATAAACTATTATTAATAAGATAGATATTAATTAAAATATATTTGCAAAACTTAAAATGATTCAAAATCAATGTAATAGTATTAGTAAATAATAATTATTTATTTTTAAATTTTTGATTCTTTTTATAAACTTATAAATTTTTTTGATGAAGATTAATTATTTAAATTATATTTTTCAAATTTTAATTTTATTTTGCAATTAATATTTCTATAAAAATAAACTAATAAATAATTAAAATGAATATTAAAATTATAAAAATTACAAATAAAAATGGGATTTATGATTAATTATTTAGGATATACCGGTTTAATGGTTTAAGTATTTAGGAGTTTAGGAGTTTAATGATTTAAGTGTTTAGGCATTTAGTAGTTTATATTTTTTATTTAAATAATGAAATAACAAAAAAAATTTTTCAAATTTTTTATCAATTTTGAAGGTTATAACCTTTATAAATATAATAATTTTTAAATTTTTTTCAAATGTGAATACAATATTTAGTTATAATAAACTTAATAATTATATATCATGTAAATAAAAAATAAACAATCTTATTGATAGATATTAATAAACTAAATATAAATATAATAATGATCTAAAAATCAATTAATTAACTATTATTTATTGATAGATATTTATATATTTTTTATAAATACTTAAACCTTTAAAGATTGTTTAAATGTTTAAGTATTTAAGGGTTTTTGGGTTTTGGGGTTTAGGAGTTTAATGATTTAAGCGTTTAGGCATTTAGTAGTTTATAGGATTTATATAAACAATAAAATAAAAAAAATTTATTTTTGTGATTTTATCTCATTTTCAAAACTGATAACCTTAAAAAATATAATAATTTTTAAATTATTTTAAAATGTAAATATAATATTTAGTTATAATAATCTTTATAATTATATATCATCTAAATTCAATATAAACAATTTTATTGATAAATATTCTAATAATGATCAAAAAATAAATTAATAATCTATTATTAAAAAGATAGATATGAATAAAAATTTAATTACAAAACCTAAAATGATTCAGAAGCAAAGAAATAAATTTTATAAATTAATTTTTTTTTATTTTAAAAAGTTTTCTATAATTTTTTGATGAAAAATATTTTTATAAATTAATTTTGTCTATCTCAATTTATTTTGTAATTTATATTTATCTATAAATAAACAAATAAATAATTAAAATGAATATTTAAAATTATAATGAAAAAAATGAGATTTATTATTTATTATTTAGTGATACTATTTTAATTTAAATTAGATATGTCTCACTAATAATTTATTTAGTAATTAATATTTATATAAAAATAAACTAATAAATAATTAAAATAAAAATTTTAAATTATGCTGAATAAAATTTAAAATGAGATTTATTATTTATTATTATTATTACTGTATACCACTTTAATGGTTTAACTATTTAGAGGTTTTTTCATTAGGATTTTAGCGATTTATGTTTTTAGGCTTTTAGTGGTTTATACGTTTTATTTAAAAAAATAAAATATCAAAAAATTTGCTCTAAATTTTTCTAATTTTCATAGGTTATAACCTTTGATAATATAATAATATTTAAAATTTTTTGAAATGTGAATACAATACTTAGTTATAATAATATTAATAATTATATATCATATAAATTCAATAAACAGTTTATTGATATATATTATAATAAAGATCAAAATTAAATTTATAAACTTTTGATATTAATATAGATATTAATTAAAAAATAATTACAAAACCCAAATTGTTTCAAAATTATTGTAAAATATATTTTTGGATAACAATTTTTAATTTTTAAATTTTTACTTCTTTTATAAGCAATATATAATATTTAGTTATAATAATCTTAATAAATATAAGTCTTTTAAATTCAATATAAATAATCACATTGCTAGATATTATAATAATGATCAATAAAAAAATTAATAAACTATTATTAATTAGATAGATATTATTTAAAATATAAATGCAAAATCTAAATTTATTCAAAATCAAAGTATATATTACTAAATAATAATTTTTTTTAATATTTTGCCTTTTTTATAATTTTATATTTTTGTTATTAAAAATAAATTTTTTAAATTATATTTGTCTTCCTCATAAATTATTTTGTAATTTATTATTCTTTAAAAATAAACTAATAAATAATTAAAATGAATATTTAAAATTATAATGAATACAAATAAAATTGAGATTTATTATTTATTATTCAGGATATACAGGTTTAATGGTTTAAGTATTTAGGTGTTTTGAGGTTTATTCATTTAAGTGTTTATGCCTTAAGTGATTTTATCTAATTTTTGATGTTTATAACCTTCGAAAATATAATAATTTTTACTTTTTTTTTAAATGTGAATATAATATTTAGTTATAATAATCTCGATAATTATATATAAGGTAAATCAATATAAATAATTTTATTAATTGATATTATAATAATGATTATTAAATAAATTAATAAACTATTATTAATTAGATTGATATAAATTAAGATATAATTGCAAAATCTAAAATTATTCAAAATTAAATTAAAATAAATTACTAAATAATAATATTTTGTTTTAAAAATTTTGCCTCTTTTTATGATCTTATATTTTTTTGATGAAAAATAAATTATTTATATTATATCTGTCTCATTAATAATTTATTTTGTAATTAATATTTCTATAAAAATAAACTGATAAATAATTAAAATGTATATCTAAAATTATAATGAATACTAATAAAAATGAGATTTATTATTTATTATTTAGAGTATACTAATTTAAAGGCTTATGTATTTATGGGCTTCGGGGTTTAGGAGTTTAGTCAATAAGAATTCAGGTATTTTTTTGGTTAATAGATTTTATTTATAAAATCTAATAAAAAAAAATTATTTTTTTATTTTTTCTTATTTCAACTGTTATAACCTTTGAAAACTTAATAATATTTAAATTTTTTTAAAATATGAAAATAATATTTTGTTAAAATAATCTAAATAATTATATATTATGTAAATTCAATATAAATAATTTTTTTTATAGATATTATGATGACGATAATAAAATAAATTAAAAAACTATTTTTAATAAGATAGATATTAAATAAAATTTATTTGCAAAACCTAAAATGATTCAAAATCAAAGTAAAATATATTAATAAGATAGATATTAAATCAAACTATTATTAAAAAGATAAAATATACAGGTTTAAAAGATTATATATTTAGGAGTTTTGGGATTTAAGAATTTAGTGATTTAAGTTGAATATTTAAAATTATAATAAATCAATTTGGGTTTTGTAAATATTTTTTAATTAATATCTAGATTATTATTAATAGTTTATTAATTTAATTTTTGAACATTATTATAATATTTATCAATATAATTGTTTATATTGAATTTATATGATATATAATTATTAAAATTATTATAAGTAAATATTGTATTCATATTTTAAATAATTTTAATTATTATTATATTTTAAATGGTTATAACCTATGAAAATGACAAAAAATTATAAATTTTTTTTTGTTATTTTCTTGTTTAAATAAAACCTATAAACCACTAAATGCATAAAAACATAAATCGTTAAACTTGTAAACGACAAAACTTCTAAATACTTAAACTATTAAATTGGTATACATTAATAATAAATCATAAATCTCATTTTAATTTTTATTAAGTGTAATTTTAAATTTTTATTTTAATTATTTATCATTTTATTTTTATAGAAATATTAATTACAAAATAAATTATTAGTAAGACAGATCTATTTTAAATAATTTATTTTTTATCAAAAAAAAATATATATGCTTATAATTAGAGGCAAAATTTTATAAACAAAAATTTATTATTTTGTAATATATTTTATTTGATTTTGAATCAATTTAATTTTTGAAATTATATTTTAATTTATATCATTCTTATTAATAATAGTTTATTAATTTTTTATTGATTATTATTATAATATCAATTAATAAAATTATTTATATTGAGTTTTCATTATATTTAATTATTAAGAATATTATAACTAATTATTATATTAACATTTAAAAAAAATTAAAATTATTATATTTTTGAAGGTAACCTTCAAAAATTAAAAAAAATCAAAAAATTTAATTTTTTATATTTTTATTCTTTAAATAAAAACTATAAATCACTAAAGGCCTAAACACTTAAATCACTAAACCCCAAAAACACCTAAATACTTAAACTATTAAACTATTACATCCTGAATAATAAATAATAAATAATAATAATAATAAATAATAAATAATAAATCTCAATTTTAATTGTATTCATTATAATTTTAAATATATATTTTAATTATTTATTAGATTATTTTTATAAAATTATAAATTAAAAATAAATTATGTGGAAGACAAATATAATTTAAATAATTTACTTTTAATACCAAAATATATAAACTTATAAAAGAAGCAAAACATCAAAAAAAATTATTATTTACTATTATATTTTACTTTGATTTTGAATAAATTTATGTTTTGCAAATATATTTTAAAAAATATCTATTTATTTAATAATAGTTTTTTAATTTATTTTTTGATCATTATATAATATCCATCAATATAATTGTTTATATTGAATTAACATGATATATAATTATTAAGATTTATCATAACTAAATATAGTATTCACATACAAAAAAAATTAAAAATTGTTATATTTTCAAAGGTTATAACCTTCAAAAATGATAAAAAATAACAAAAATAAATTTTGTGTTATATCATTGTTTAAATAAAACTTATAAACTATTAAATGCCTAAATACATAAATCTCTAAACTTCTAAACCCCGAAGCCCCTAAATACCTAAACCTTTAAACTCGTAAACCTTAAATATAATTTAAATAATTTATAGAAAAAATAATACAAAATAAATTATAAGTGACAAATATAATTTAAATAATATATTTTTCAACAAAAAAAAAGCTTATAAAATGATGCAAAAACATAAAAAAAATTATTATTTAGTAATGAATTTTACTTTGATTTTAAATCTTTTTATGTTTTTTAATTAGATTTTAATTTATATCTATCATATTAATAAATGTTTATTAATTATTTTTTGATAATGATATAATTTTATCAATAAAATTGTTTATATTAGTTTATATTATATATAGTTATAATAATTATTATTACTAAATATTGTATTCACATTTTAAAAAATTTTAAAATTATTATATTTTCAAATGTTATGACATTTAAAAATTTGAAAAAATATCAAAAATAAATATTTTGTTATTTCATTGTTTAAATAAAAGCTATTAACCATTAAATGCCTAAATACTTAAATCAATAACTTCGAAATCTCGAAAACCCTAAATAGATAAATTTTTTAAACAGGTATATCCTAAATAATAATAATAAATCTCAATTTTATTTTTTCATTATAATTTTAAATATTCATTTTAATTATTTATTTGTTTATTTTTATATAAATATTAAATACAAAATAATTATGAGTTAGAAAATATAATTTATATAAATTATTTTTCAATAAAAAAATATAGATAAACTTATTAAAAGAAGAAAAAAATTAAAACAAAAAATTATTATATAGTAATATATTTTACTTTGTTTCTGAATCATTTAGCTTTCGTAATTATATTTTATTAATATCTAACTTATTAATAATAGATTATTAATTTATTTTTGATCATTATTAGAATATTTATCAATAAAATATTTATATGATATATAGATTTAATAATTATTATAATTAAATATTCTATTTATTTTTTAAAAAAAAATTAAAATTATTATATTTTCAAGATTATAACCTTTGAACATGTGAAAAAAACAAAAAAAATATATCTTTTATTATTATTATTTCATTGTTTAAATAAAACCTATAAATCACTAAATGCCTAAACACTTAAATCACTATACTACAAAATCCTGATACCCCTATATAGATAATCATTTAAACGAGTATACCCTAAAGAATAATTAATATATCTCATTTTTATTTGTTTTCATTATAATTAAAAAATTCATTTTGATTGTTTAGTTATATATATATATATTAATTATAAAATAAAGTATGAGTTAAAAATATAATTTATAAAAATTATTTTTCATCACAAAATAGAAAAGCTTATAAAAGAATAAACAATTTAAAACAAATAATTATTATTAAGTAAAATATTTTGCCTTGCTTTTGAATTATTTTAGGTTTGATATTATATTTTAAGTAATATTAATCTTATTCATAATAGATTTTTAATTATTTTTTGATAATTATTAGAATATATATCAATAAAATTGTTTATATTGAATTATATATTATATAATTATTATGATTATTATATATAAATATTTATTCACTTTTGAAAAAAATTTAAAATTATAATATTTTTAAGGTTATAACGTTTGAAAATATCAAAAATAATAAAAATATTTTTTTTTATTTTTTTTCTTAAATAAAACCTATAAACCACTAAATGCATACACAGTTAAATCAGTAAACTCCTAAACCTCGTAATGCCTAAATACATAAACCATTAAACTGCTATATACTACTTATAATTAATAAATCTAATTTTTATTTCTTATTATTATAATTTTAAATATTCATTTTAATTATTTATTAGTTTATTTTATAGAAATATTTATTACAAAATAAAGTATAAGTGTGACAAATATATTTAATTAATTTATTTTTAATAAAAAATATATGCTTATAAAGAAATAGAAAATTAAAATTAAAAATTATTATCCAGTAATATATTTTACTATAATTTTGAATCAATTTGGATTTTGTAAATATTTATTAATTAATATCTATCTTTTTATTAATAGTTTTAATTTAATTTTTGATCATTATTATATTATCTATCAATAAATTGTTTATATTGAATTTATATGATATATAATTATTAATATTATTAAAACTAAATATTGTATTCACATTTCAAAAAATTGTAAATATTATTATATTTTCAAAGGTTATCACCTATGAAAATGATAACAAATTATAGAAATTTTTTTTGTTATTTTATTTTTTTATATAAAGCCTATAAACCACTAAAAGCCTAAATACATAAATCGCTAAACTCCTAACAACAATACCTCTAAATACTTAAACTATTAAACTGGTATACATTAATAATAAATCTTCATCTCATTTTAATTTATATTCATTATACTTTTAAATTTTTATTTTAATTATTTATCAGTTTATTTTTATAGAAATATTAATTACAAAATAAATTATAGTGAGACGGATCTATCTAAATTAAACCGGTATCCCTAAATAATAAATAATATAATAAATAATAAATAATAAAAATAAATAATAATATAAATAATAAATAATAAATAATAATAAATAATAAATAATAAATAATAAATAATAAATAATAAATCTCTATTTTTTTCATTATAACTTTAAATATTCATTTTAATTATTTATTTGTTTATTTATATATAAATATTAATTAAAAATAAATTATGAGTTAGACAAATATAATTTATATAAATTATTTTTCATTAAAAAATATAGATAAACTTATTAAAAGAAGAAAAAATTCAAAAACAAAAAATTATTATATAGTAATATATTTTCTTTGCTTATGAATCATTTTAAGTTTTGTAATTATATTTTAATTAATATCTTTCTTATTATTAATTGATTATTAATTTATTTTATTATTATTATTAGATATTTATCAATAAAATTGTTTATATTGAATATATATAATATATAAATATAATGATTAGTATAATTAAATATTGTATTCACATTTGAAAAAAATTTAAAAATTATTATATTTTCAAAGGTTTTAACCTTTGAAAATATCAAAAAATAATAAAAATAAATTTTTTGTTATTTTATTTTTTAAATAAAACTTCTAAACCACTCAATGCTAGGGGTGCTCATGGGACGGGACGAAAAGGGGATTATAAATCTCTAGTCCCTTCCCACAGTACGGAGATTTTTTTTAACATCCAGACCCGTCCCATAGGTTTAAGATATCTGGACCGAACGGGACGGGACGGAGATCGGGCATTTTGGGTAGGAAAATGGTTCCCAAAACGGAACAGAGTTCAGACATTTTTTTAATTTATTTTTTTCAAACCGGTCAAGTTAGTTCATGTCGAAACCTTTTGTTGTACATTTATCATTCCTTAGTTATGTATCTTTCAAACTCAAATTGGCCAATTTGTTTGGTCAAATAGGCTGAATACCGCAAATGAGCTCCATTACCTTGTCAAAGTTTTGATGTGCAGAAAAGGATAGAAATGTTAAATAGAACAGGACCGAGGTTGTGTACTTAATTTGGTTCTTTGTTTTTTCACAAGTTGGCTTTTTCAACCGAGTGAAAGTTAACCATAATAGTAATACTACATTTTTAAACAATTACTTAAAATATTAATGAATAGCTAAAGATGACCACAAACATTGGTAGCATCAATTACTACTTATATAATTGCTAAAATTAGGTAGCTTAATATAACAAAAAGAATTCAACTAATAGCAACCATGATAATAATCATTTCAAAGGTTAGTCCCGGACTAGCAACAAAAATCCAAACCCAATTAATTATCTCTTCTACAACTCCTCCCTTTTCTTCCTCCACTGTAGAAGGATAACCAAAGATGAAAATGTGTTAATCATGTAGACATAAATTTCTAAGATGAAAGAGTAATAAAAAAACAAAATATTACCAAATAAAATTTAATACACCCATTCCAAATTTAGTTGGCCAACTATAGTTGGAAGAATATTTGGATCTTGTGACCCCTCTGAAAATTGTAATTGAACCATATTTTTATTAAATTGAATAAATAAAATAAGTAAAAGTGAAAGTAAAATTTACAAGATTTTATACTAACCTGATTCATTATCATCAAGGACTTGTACTAATTCTTCAATTCAATAGGTTTGTTTGAGCTTCTCAACCAATCTTGTAGACATATGAGAACTTTCAGCTGTAATAGGTGTTAAAGAACTCCTAAATTTATCTAAAGTTCTCCCCCCCAGTCCTAAATGTAGATTCGTAGGCCACAATAGAAGCTGGATAGAAAATACTTCCCCTGCTACATTTGCCAAAGAATGATACCTAACCTCATTACCTTCCACCAGTTTAGAAGATAAAAATCAATTCTATTTTTTTCAAGTTTGTCCTCCAAGTACATATCCACTCTTCCAAAGTGCAACTTCTTGTTCTTTCTCCAATTCAACAAAAAAAATCATCAACATAAGTATCACTACCTCCAAAGAAATCATCATTTTTCTTCAACACAGTAGAAAAGAAATCATCTTTTTTTGATCATCTTCATTAAAATCTCTATAATCATCTATCATCTCATTAAAACATTTATAACTTGTTCACCAAATTTTTAGCCAATTCCTCTCCATAATGCTAAGTGTACTTAACCTTGAGATATTAAGCTTATATCTAGGATCCAACACTACTTCTACAAAAAGCATAATATTTGTGACTGAAGAGAACCCCAATATTTGTTGAATTTATGCCTCATTTTCATACCCATTTCAGAAACCATTGTATCTCTACTATATTCACAAAGCTCAAATTATTTTCAAAAATCGAATAATCTCAGGAAACTAAACACTAGAGTTAGACATTATGAACCAGAAAATTTACAAGTTACCTCATAAAAATTTTCAATAAACGAGCCAAAATTTTGGCGTTTCTTCAGTCTCTCTTAGTAGGAACATTCGAACCAAACTCCTTCAAAAACCTTTTGTCTTTGTCCTCCATCTATTCAAATTCTTTTTGATATTTTATATCAGTTTGTAGCATCAAATAAGTTGAATTCCATCATGTAAGACAATCTAATTGCAATGAAGATTCATATGTCAAGTTTGCTTCTTCAACACGACTTAAACATATCTAATCTATTAGGACTACTCCTCACATATTTCACCACACCACTAATTATTTGAATAGCACCCTCAACTACTGCAATGCCATCTATGACAATTAAGTTTAGGATATGAGCACAATATCTCATATGAAAATGCTCGCCTCTCAAACTTACAACACTTTTCTTCACAAGCCTTTTTTTCATTTGTTCAACTGCAACATCATTATTTGATGCATTGTCAACAGTAATGCACATCAACTTTCTAACAACCCCAATTCATTCATGCAAATCTCAATAGGCATTTCTACTATTACCTCTAGAAGACTTTTAATTACACAAAAGTTCAAAAGCCTTTATGCATATTCCATTGAGAACTCAATTAAATGAAAATCAAACATATAAAGAACAAATTTTGAATCTAGTCCAAGTGTTGGTGTCAATGTAAACTCTACAACAATGAGATGATGTGCTATCAAATAATTTCTTCTTTTCCTTAACAAATAAGAAAAACAATTCCGTAGTGTAGAGTGCCTAGATGGAATTTAAATTGAGGCACACTAACTTCACAAAACTTCTGAACTATCCCTTCTCTACAAAACAAAAGGCAATTCATCTTTTATGATCATTCCCAAAGCCTCCCTAACTAGTTGTTGATCAAATTGCAAACAGTAATGTGTTATCCTCTTAACTTTACCTTTAGTGAAATTCAACATAGATTGTGATTCGTCTTTACCTTTGTGAGCTTCTATTAATTCTTTTTTGTGTGGAAATTTCCTACAAGTCTATCTCAGGTATTTCCATAAATCCGAAGTAAATTGATCACGTTTCGCCAAATATTCTTTCCTACACCATATACAAGATGCCCTGCCAGTTTCATTTCTCTCTGAATCAACTAATATCTCATAAGTTTCCCATACAGCAGACTTATACTTTTTATGAACTTGTGGTTCAGATGTACCTTGACTTACTTTTACAATTGGAATTGAACAACCTCTCGTAACAATAGGAGGGTTCGTGAAAGAATGATGATTCGATTTACCAGTACTTTGATCATTTGAGATGTGATCATCTTCAATTTATTGTATTTTTCATTTACTGCTGGATTGTGCCATCTGCATTGCCATTAATTAATATGATATGTTAAGCATGAATACATATAAATATTTCAAACAAGCAAGCTCTACTAAACTGACTGTAACACATTCAGCCCACCCATTCGGCCCAACCACAACACCACAACCAATACTCAACAAAACTGACTGAGACACATAATAATAATAATTAATCACTCAATTCTCATCTGAAAAACAAACAAAAGGCTGGTGGCATCTGAGACAGGGTGGAGGCAACCAGAAGTGTGATGGACAACGGCTGGAACTAACTTAACACGGCTGGGATGGTGTGAGGTGGCCTATAACTCGTCGGAACAGCAATAGGTGCGTCGGAATTGGATGGGAAGTAGCGGAATTGGTGGCATCTTCATGTTAAAAATATATATATATATATATATTCTTGGTTATAGTATCGGTTTTTTAGGAAGCGACGGTTCTCGGGATGGATATTACTTAAGATCCGGAACCATCCCAAAAAAAATATGTGACAGAATGGGACGGGAAAAGTTAAAGTCAACGGATTTTTCTCAGTCTCGATTCTTTCGGGACAATACTTCGGGTCGGGTCAGGAATCTTCGAGTCCCGTGAGCAGCCCTACTAAATGCATATAAAGTTATATCAATAAACTATAACCCCGTAATGCCTAATACATAAACATTAAACTGCTAAATACTACTAATAATTAATAAATATAAGTTTTATTGCTATTTTTTATATTTTAATATTCATTTAAATATTTATTTGTGTATTTATTTAGAAATATTTATTGCAAATAAATTATGAGTCGAAACAAATATAATTTAAATTAATATATTTTATCTAATAAAAATATATGCTTATAAAAGAAGTATAAATTTAAAAATTAAAAATTATTATCAAGTAATATAAGTTACTTTAACAAAGATTGTATAAAATTCAAAAAATTTTACATATTATATTTTTCAAATGTTATAACCTATGTAATTGATAAAAAATTATTGAAAGGTTTTGGTGTTATTTTATGGTTTTTAAATAAACCTATAAGAACCACTAAAAGCCAGAAAACATAAATCGCTAAACTCCTAACGACAAAACCTCTAAATTCTTAAATCATTAAACTGGTATACATTAATAATAAATCATAAATCTCATTTTAAATTATATTCAGTATAATTTTAAATTTTAATTTTAATTATTTATCAATTTATTTTATAGAAATATAAATTAGAAAATAAATTATTAGTGAGACAAATCTAATTTAAATTAAACCCGTATCCCTAAATAATAAATAATAAATCTCATTTTTTTTTCATTATAATTTTAAATATTCATTTTAATTAATTATTTGTTTATTTATATATAAATATTAATTACAAAATAAATTGAGTTAGACAAATATAATTTATATAAATTATTTTTCAACAAAAAATTATTGATAAACTTTTAAAAAAAAAAAAATTTCAAAACAAAAAATTATTATATAGTAATATATTTTGCTTTTCTTCTGAATCATTTTAGGTTTTGTAATTATATTTTAATTGATATCTATCTTATTAATAATAGATTATTAATTTATTTTTTGATCATTATTAGAATAATTATCAATAAAATTATTTATTTTGAATTTATATGATATATAAATATAATGATTATTATAACTAAATATTGTATTCACATTTAAAAAAATTAAAAATTATTATATTTTCAAAGGTTATAACCAATGAAAATATCAAAAGAAAATAAAAAAAAAAATTTTATTGTTTTATTTTTTTAATAAAACCTATTAACCACTAAATGCATACATAGTTAAATTAGTAAACTCCTAAATCTCGTAATGCCTAAATACATAAAACATTAAACCGCAATATACTACTTAATAATTAATAAATCTAATTTTTATTTCTATTTATTATAATTTTAAATATTCATTTTAATTATTTAATAGTTTATTTTTATAGAAATATTTATTACAAATTAAATTATGAGAGCGACATATATATTTTAATTAATTTATTTTTAATAAAAAAAATATATGCTTATAAAAGAAGTAAAAATTTAAAAATTAAAAATTATTATCCAGTAATACATTTTACTTTAATTTTTAATCAATTTGGGTTTTGTAAATATATTTTAATTAATATCAATCTTTTTATTAATAGTTTATTAATTTTAATTTTGATCATTATTATATTATCTATCAATACAATTGTTATATTGAAATTATATGATATATAATTATTAATTATTATAAATAAATATTATATTCACATTTCAAAAAATTTTAAATATTATTATATTTTCAAAGGTTATAACCTATGAAAATGAGAAAAAATTACAAATTTTTTTTGTCATTTTATTTTTTAAATAAAACCTATAAACCACTAAATGTATAAAAACATAATTGCTAAACTCCTAAATGACAAAATCTCCAAATACTTAAACCATTAAATAGGTGTACATTAATAAAAAATCACAAATCTCAATTTAATTTTTATTCAGTATAATTTTAAATTTTTATTTTATTATTTATCAGTTTATTTTTATAGAAATATTAATTAGAAAATAAATTATTAGTAAGACAGATATAATTTAATAATTGATTTTTCATCAAAAAAATAAATATCCTTATAAAAAGAAGCAAAATTTTAAAACAAAAATTAATGTATTAGTAATAATTTATTTTTATTTTGAATCATTTTAGATATTGCAATTTTATTTTATTTTATATCTTTTTATTAATAATAGTTTATTAATTTGTTTATTGATCATTATTATAATATCTATCAATAAAATTATTTATATTGAGTTTACATTATATATAATTATTAAGATTATTATAACAAAATATATTATTCACATATAAAAAAAATTAAAAATTATTATATTTTCAAAGGTTATAAACTTCAAAAATTAAAAAAAAACAATAAATTAAATTTTTTGTTTTTTAATTCTTTAAATAAAACCTATAAATCACTAAAGGCATAAACACTTAAATCACTAAACCCCAAATACCTAAATACCTAACCAGTAAAACTGTATATACTGATAATAAATAATAAATCTTACTTTTATTTGTATTCATTATAATTTTAAATATTCATTTAAATTATTTAGTTATATTTTATAAATATAATTTAAAAATATTATGGAGGACAAATAATAATTGAAATAAGTTACTTTTAATAAAACAAAAATATAAACTTATAAAAAAGAAAGCAAAACATCAAGAATGTATTCGGTTTTGTAATATATTTTACTTTGATTTTGAATGAATTTTCCATTTTACAAATATTATTTAATATACTATCTATCTTGATTAATATTAGGTTATTGATTTATTTTTTGCTCATTAATTAATATATTTCAATATAAGTGATTTAGATTGAATTTATATGATATATAATCTCAAGATTATCATAACTAACTATAATAGTCTCATATAAAAAAAGTTTAAAATTGTTATATTTTAAAGTTTTTATAAACCTTCAAAAGATGAAAAATAATAAAAATAAAATTTTTGTTATATCCTTGGTAATAAACTTATAAACCATATATGCCTAAATACATAAATACTCAAACTTCTAAACCCGAAGCCCCTTAATACTTAAACCTTTAAACAAGTAAACCTAAAATATAACTTAAATAATTTATATAAATATTAATTTCAAAATAAATTTTAAGTGATACAAATATAATTTAAATAATATATTTTTCATCAAAAAAACATATAAGCTTATAAAATGATGCAAAAACTAAAAAAATTATTATTTAGTAATAAAATTTACTTTGATTTTGAATTATTTTAGATTTTTAATTATATTTAAATTTATATCTATCATATTAATAATAGTTTATTAATTTATTTTTTGATAATTGATATAATATCTATCAATAAAATTATTTATATTTAGTTTATATTATATATAGTTATAATATTTATTATTACTAAATATTGTATTCACATTTTTAAAAAATTTTAAAATTATTATATTTTTAAATGGTATATCCTTTAAAAATTTGAAAAAATATCAAAAATAAATTTTTTATTATTTCATTGTTAGAATAAAACATATAAACCATTAAATGCCTAAATACTTAAATCAATAACTTCTAAATCTCGAAAACCCTAAATAGATAAATTTTTTAAACATGTATATCATAAATAATAAATAATAAATCTCATTTTTATTTTTTTCATTATACTTTTAAATATTCATTTTAATCATTTATTTGTTTATTTTTATATAAATATTATTTACAAAATAAATTATAAGTTACACAAATATAATTTATATAAATTATTTTTCAACAAAAAAATATAGATAAAATTAATAAAAGAAAAAAAATTAAAACCAAAAAAATATTATATAGTAATATATTTTGGTTTGTTTCTGAATCATTTTAGGTTTTGTAATTATATTTTAATTGATATCTATCATATTAATAATAGATTATTAATTTATTTTTTGAACATGTGAAAAAAAAATAATTTTTTTTGTTATTGCATTGTTTAAATAAAACCTATAAATCACTAAATGCCTAACCACTTAAATCACTAAACTACAAAATCCCGATACCCCTATATAGATAATCATTTAACCGATAAACCCTAAATAATAATTAATAAATCTCATTTTTATTTGTTTTCATTATAATTTAAAAAATTAATTTTAAGTTTTTATTTATATATATATATATTAATTATAAAATAAAATATGAGTTAAAAATATAATTTATAAAAATTATTTTTCATCAAAAAATAGATAAGCTTATAAAAAGAATAAAAATTTAAAAACAAATAATTATTATTAAGTAATATATTTTGCTTTGCTTTTGAATCATTTTAGGTTTTGATATTATATTTTAAGTAATATCAATCTTATTCATAATAGATTTATAATTTATTTTTTGATAATTATTAGAATATTTATTAATAAAATTATTTATATTGAATTTATTTGATAATAATTATTATGATTATTATAAATAAATATTGTATTCACTTTTGAAAAAATTTAAAAATTATTATATTTTTAAAGGTTTTAATCTTAAAAAATGAGAAAGAATACAAAAAATAAATTTTTTGTTATTTCTTTTTTAAATAAAACCTATAGACCACGAAATGTTTACTTACTTAAAACAGTAGCTCATAAATCCCGAAACCCCTAAATACATAAACCTTATAACAGCTATATACTACTTAATAAATAATATATCTCATTTTTATTTTATTTATTATAATTTTAAATATTCATTTTAATTATTTATATTTTAATTTTTAGAAAAATTAATTACAAAATAAATTTCGAGCGAGACAGATATTATTTAAATAATTTATTTTTAATCATAAAAAATATAAGCTTATAAAAGGATGAAAAAATTTAAAAATTAAATATTATTATTTAGTAATATTTTTATTTGATTTTGAATCATTTTGTGTAATGTAAATATATTTTAATTAATATTTATATTAATAATAATAGTTTATTAATTTAATTTTTGATCATTATTATAAAATCTATCATTAAAATTATTTATATTAAATTTATATGATATATAATTAATAAGATTAATATAATTATACATGGTATTGACATTCTAAAAGATTTTAAAAATTATTTTATTTTAAAGGTTAAAACTTTTGAAAATCTAAAATCAAATCAAAAAAATCAAAAAAAATCAAAAAAAAATAAAAAACATATACCACTAAATGCCTATATACTAATACTATATCAAAAAAAATCTAAAAGATTAATAATTTAATTTTTGAAAATCTAAAGATTTTAATAATTTATTTTTATTTTTTTTATATAAATAAAACCTATATACCACTAAATGCCTAAAAACATAAATTGCTAAACTCCTAAACGACAAAATCACTAAATAATTGATCCATTAAACCATTATACCATATATAATTGTTGGGCAATTGTGCTTCCACGGTAGTGAGATTGAGATATAGAAACACAAAAACAACATAAAACAGGCAATATATATATCACAATTCAGCAACCATCCATGATATAATCAAAAAATGATAAATAAATACCAAAAATAATGTGGTTCGCTAGTCGTTCAGTACGACTAGCTAAATCCACCAGAAAATGCTTATGCATTATAGATTAAAGCAACAGAAATGTCTTACAGTATGTTGCACATAGAATAGTTGGGATAAATCCCATAGAGAGAAAGAGAGAGAGATATGATGAATAGTTCCACCGGTCCAAAAACAACCACCCAAAAATAAAATTACAAAACATTTTATATTAAAATTTCTCTAGGTTCATTTAACCGGAGCGGGTCGGATCATGACATACGTCAAGCTCTGCTCCAATTTCGGCTAGCTGTCTGGTCAGCGAGATCTTTGTCATTGTGCTACTGATGCTTCCCCAGCCTTTTAATATTTCCTTTCCTACACTTACAGGAAAATATTAAAAAAGAAAAAATAATAAATCTAAATAAATCTCATTTTAATTTGTATTCATTATAATTTTAAATATTTATTAGTTTATTTTTTATATAAATATTAATTACAAAATAAATAATTAGTCAGACAAATATAATATTAATAATTTACTTTTAATAAAAAAATTATAATCTTATAAAAAGAAGTAAAAATTTAAAAACAAAAAATAATTATTTAGTAATAAATTTTACTTTGATTTTGATTCATTTTAGGTTTTGTAATTATATTTTAATTTATATCTATCATATTAATAATAGTTTATTAATTTATTTTTTGATAATTGATATCATATCTATCAATACAATTATTTATATTTAGTTTATATTATATATAATTATAATGATTATTATTACTAAAAATTTTATTGACATTTAAAAAAAATTTTAAAATTATTATATTTTCAAATGTTATAACCTTTGAAAATGTGAAAAAACAACAAAAATAATTTTTTTTGTTATTTTATTGTTTAAATAAATCATATAAACCACTAAATGCCTAAATACTTAAATCAATAACTCCTAAATCTCGAAAACCCTGCATAGATAATCAATTTAAACCGGTATAACCTAAATAATAAATAATAAATCTCAATATTATATTTTTCATTATAATTTAAAATATTCATCTTAATTATTTATTCGTTTATTTTTATATAATTATTACTTACAGAATCAATTGAGTTAGACAAATATAATTTATATAATTATTTTTCATCAAAAAAATATAAACTTTTAAAAAGAAAAAAAATTAAAAACAAAAAAATATTATATAGTAATATATTTTGATTTATTTCTAAATCATTTAGGTTTCGTAATTATATTTAAATTGGTATCTATCATATTAATAATACATTATTAATTTATTCTTTGATCATTATTAGAATATTTACCGATAAAAATATTTAAATTGAATTTATATGATATATAAATATAATGATTATTATAACTAAATATAGTATTCAATTTTGAAAAAAATTTAAAAATTATTATCTTTTCAAATGTTATAACCTTTGAAAATTTCAAAAAATAAAAAAATAAATTTTTTGATATTTTTTTTAAATAACACCTATAAACCACTAAATGCATACACAGTTAAATCAGTAAACTCATAAACCCCGTAATGAAAAAATCATAAGCCATTAAACTGCTATATACTACTTAAAATTAATAAATATAATTTTTAATTTCTATTTATTAAATTTTTAAATATTCATTTTATTATTTATTAGTTTATTTTTATAGAAATATTGTTACAAAATAAATTATGAGTGATACAAATATAATTTAAAAAATATATGCTTTATAAAGAATTAAAAATTTAAAAATCAAAATTGTTATATAGAAATATATTTACTATAATTTTGAATCAATTTGGTTTTTGTAATTAATGTTTAATTAATATCTAACTTAATATCAATAGTTTATAAATTTAATTTTTGATCAGTTATTATAATATTTATCAATAAAATTGTTTATGAATTATACTGATATATAATTATTAATATATTATAACTAAGCTATTGTATTCACATTTCAAAAAATTTTAAATATTATTATATTTCAAAGGTTATAACCTATTAAAATGAGGAAAAAATTAAAATTTTTTTTGATATTTTATTTTTTTAATAAAATGAATAAACCACTAAAAGCGAAAAAACCTATCAATACTTAAACCATTAAACTGGTATATAGTAATAATAAATGAAAAATCTAATTTTAAATTTTATACAGTATAATTTTACATTTTTGTTTTAATTATTTATCAGTTTATTTTTATAGAAATATTAATTACAAAATGAATTATTAGTGAGACACATCTAATTTAAATTAAAACAATATCCCAAAATAATAAATAATAAATCTCAATTTTTTTAATTATAATTTTAAATATTCATTTTAATTATTATTTATTTATTTATATATAAATAATAATTACAAAATAAATTGAGCTAGACAAATAATTTATATAAATTATTTTTCATCAAAAAATTATAGATAAACTTTTTAAAAGAAACAAAATTTTAAAAACCAAAAATTATTATATAGTAATATATTTTGCTTTGCTTCTGAATCATTTCAGTTTTTGTAATTATATTTTAATTGATATCTATCATATTAATAATAGATTATTAATTTATTTTTTGATCATTATTATAATATTTATCAATAAAATTCTTTATATTGAATTTACATGATATATAATTATAAAAATTATTATAACTAAATATTATATTTACATTTGAAAATAATTTAAAAATTATTATATTTTTAAATGTTATCATCTTTGAAAATGAGAGAAAATCACAAAAATAATTTTTTTGTTATTTTATTGTCTATAAATAACCTATAAACTATTAAATGCCTAAACGCTTAAATCATTAAACTCCTAAACCCCAAAACACTAAAATACTTAAACATTTAAACCATCTTTAAAGGTTTAAGTATTTATAAATAATATATAAATATTTATCAATAAATAATAGTTTATTAATTTATTTTTTGATCATTATTATATTTATATTTAGTTTATTAATATCTATCAATAAAATTGTTTATTTTGAATTTACAGGATATATAATTATTAAGTTTATTATAACTAAATATTGAATTTACATTTGAGAAAAATTTAAAAATTATTATATTTATAAAGGTTATAACCTTTAAAATTGATAAAAAATTTCAAAAATAATTTTTTTGTTATTTCATTATTTATATAAAACATATAAACTACTAAATGCCTAAGCACTTAAATCACTAAAGTTAAAGCATTAAATAGGTATTCCCTAAATAATTAATCATAAATCTCATTTTTTTTGTATTCATTATAATTTTAATATTCATTTTAATTATTTATTAGTTTATTTTTATAGAAATATTAATTGCAAAATAAAATTATGAATGTGACAAATATAATTTAAATAATTTATCTTCATCAAAAAAATTTATAAGCTTATAAATAGAATCAAAAATTTAAAAATAAAAAATTATTATTTAGTAATATATTTTACTTTGATTTTGAATCATTTTTAGTTTTGCAAATATATTTTAATTAATTTCTATCTTATTAATAATAGTTTATTAATCTATTTTATGATCAGTATTATAATATCGATCAATAAAATTATTTATATTGAATTAACATGATATTTAATTTTTATGATTATTATAATTAAATTTTGTAGTAACATTTGAAAAAAAAATTAAAAATTATAATATTTTTAATGGTTATAACCTTGAAAATAAGAAAAATAATAAAAATGATTTTTTTGTTATTTAATTATTTAAATAAAACCGATAAACCACAAAATACCTAAATAATTAAATTACTAAACTTCTAAACCCTTATACTACTGCACCAGACACACATAGCGACAGACCACATTACACACGTGCACATATTCTTGTCCATTTTGGTGTAGCATTTAGAGGGGCCAGGAAGTCTAGGAAGCATCCAGAAGTATGAGCCACCATCTGGTAGAGGGCCCTACTAGAAAGCCGGGATGATAACATTCAAACAACTAACGAGACCGAGCAAAGTGGTCGGGAGTAAACCCATGAGTAGCTAGGAGTGGGTCCCACTAGCCCTATCAGGCAGCATTGAGGGCCACCCAACCATCACCCAAGAGGAGTAATAAGTAATCCATGATTAATTGAAGAGCCGGCAAAATTCGAAGCATCACAAAGTAGGGCCAGTAAGCAATGGAGTCCAGACCAGCCATACGGGAGCGAAAGTTTCAAACTTGTAGTTTATGTTTGTAGTCTTATTTGTATTTTGGACTTTGTATGCACTATGTACTTATAGAGACGGATCATGACATACTCATACACACAATCTTGTTTGTTCTCTATGTAGCATGCAATGAGGGCAACTGGACCCATGAGTATCTCTAAGTGGGGCCCACTAATGTATTTTGTAAATACACATTAGGCGATGCTACACTCCTTGGAGCAGAAGATTGATATTTATAGGATTTATTAATTTTACTTATATTCTAGCTTGGTTGTACACGTAGATAATTAGACAATGAAATGGACCTCATCACACATGCACACCGATGCATGCATATTTTTTGTTATTTTGTCGCAGCAACATACAGCCACATCTTAGAGCTCGAGGAGGAAGCATTTTGACCCAAGAGATAGTTCTTTTAAAATCATTGGAGCAAAAGAATGTGGAATTCAAAGGTGAGAATGAATTGACAAAGTGCCGTAGATATGGACTTGTGGATTAATGGGTATTCAGTTTTCCATGTATTCCAGTTGCTATAGCAATGCCACTAGGCAAATGGCATGATGCTGCATGTCACACACATGCACAATCTTATATTTGCATAGTTTTAATATGGTGCATCATCATGTTCCTCCAAAAGGCCTTGGGACAATCCGAATGGAAAGGATGCTGTGGGCATAATGACTCAATGCCAAATCCAATGTCGGGAATGCTAGTCATTTTAGTTATATGTCTACGCTTGGAATTATTAGGCATTATGTTTTTTTATGTATTTTATGCATTATGATTGGTGGGCTGCCTAAATTAGTCAAATTTTTAGTCTCTTCTAAGTTGGGTGCCTAAATGATAAATAAAGTGTGTATTTTCCCAAAAAAACAAAAAAAAACCATATAACCCAAAACTTTAAATCCTAAACGTAAACCATAAACTATATCCACGTCCATAAACCCTAAATCCTAAATCTCATGTTTTTTGTAGTTTTATAATCAAATGACTAAGTGTTAAATTAAATTGAAATTAACAACTTTTAGGAATGGCACAGATTTATCTTTTTGTATACTTTAACACAAAGTCATGATCAAGGGGTGAGTTATGGATTCCAGTCCTCTTTCTGCTTTAGATTATTGTAGCATTAGCAATGGTCATGATTGTATATTTTTTTCTCTAAAACATAAATCATATCGATGAGTATGCCATACCTTAGGGTCTCTCTGTGAACAATATGTAATGGCACTAAGAATGATCATGAATACATATTTAATCACTATAATAGTTGGTCACATTATTGGATATGACCATAGCTTGTACATTTTATCTTTATATTGCAAAGTCATTGCACCTAGAAATGATTTGTAACTTTGGATATTCCTCAAGAGCAGAAGTGATGACCCTATAAATAGTAAAAGCTTGAGTACTACTCTTTATAACTTTCTATAGCTAAAATTCTTGGGATTAGAACTATCACTATCGCATTTTTTTTTGATTTGTGACCTCAAGTCAATATGCAAGACTAATATTTTGAGCAAAGATTAAAACCTTTTATATATTTGAATATGATTCATTTACACCTTTTTGGGTATTGTGAGCTTGTATACATAACTCATTTAATATAAAAAGAAATAAATAATACTTTTAATATCTACAAGGATATAAAAAATGGCTTAGACATGCCAATAAAATAAATTTTTTGATTCTTGATTAAAAGAGAGCACATACTTCTTCCCCTACTCAAACCACCCTGGGGGTAGTTTGTACTAATAGCCTACAAGGTGGTTATTTTTTTAGAGGTGAACTATGTTTTAAAAAAATTGCTTTCAGTGTGTGCCTGAGAGATATTTTAGAAGAAATTACAATAATCAATATAAATAGCATCCTAAACAACTAACTATTTCAACACATAGGGGTACAACCTTGGTTTAGCCTATTAGCGTACATGAGTCAATTACCTTTGATAGCCGAGTGATTCAACATCAAAAATGATGAGACATAATAGAGAAAAGTAGAGCTCCTATTATTTTGGTTAGAGCTTAGCAAGCTCATCTTGAGTTGAGATAGGAAACAAAAATAACAATTATTTTAATTATTTAGTATCATTTTAATTTTATTTTAATTATTTATCAGTTTATTTTGATAGAATATTAATTATAAAATAAATTATTAGTGAGACAGATCTAATTTAAATAAATCGGTATATCCTAAATAATAAAGACTAAATTCTCAATTTTTTTGTTCATTTAATTTTAATATTCAAATTTCAATTATTTATTTGTTATTTTTTATATAAATATTAATTTTACCAAATAAATTATGAGTTACACAAAATAATTCATATACATTATTTTCCATGCAAAATAATATAGCTTAAACCTTTTTAAAGAAAAATAAAGAATTTCAAACAAAAAATTATTATATAATAATATATTTTGCTTTGCTTCTGAATCATTTTAGGTTTTATAAATATATTTAATTGGTATCTATCTTTTTAATAATAGATTATTATTTTATTTTTTCATCATTATTAGAATATTTATCAATAAAAATGTTTATATTGAATTTATATGATATAAATATAATGATTATTATGACTAAATATTGTATTCACTTTCGAAAAAAATTTTAAAATTTTAATATTTTCAAAGGTTATAACCATTGAAATTGTGAAAAAATAAAAAAGAATAAATTTTTTGTTATTTCATTTTTAAATAAAACCTATATATCATTAAATGCTTACTTACTTAAATCAGTAAGCTCATAAATCCCGAAACCCCTAAATACATAAACCTTTTAACAGCTATATACTACTTAATAAATATTAATCTCATTTTTATTCTATTTATTATAATTTTAAAAATTAATTTTAATTATTTATAGTTTGATTTTTTAAAAAAAATAATCACAAATTAAATTTCGAGTGAGACAAATATTATTTAAATAATTTATTTTAATAAAAAAAATATAAGCTTATAAAAAAGAAGGAAAATTATAAAATTAAATATTATTATTTAGTAATATATTTGATTTGATTTTGAATAATTTTGTGCTATGTAAATATATTTTAATTAATATTTATATTATTAATAATAGTTTATTGATTTAATTTTTTATCATTATTATATTATCTATCATTAAAATATTTATATTGAATTTATATGAAATATACTTAGTAATATTAATATAATTATGCATAGTATTCACATTTCAAAAAATTTAAAAAATTATATTATTTTAAAAGGTTATAACCTTTGAAAATCAAAAAAAATCGAAATTTTTTTTTAAAAATTTTATTATATAAATTAACCTATAAACCACTAAATGCCTAAAAGATAAATTGATAAACTTTTAAATGACAAAATCCTAAATAATCAAACCATTAAACTGGTATACCACATATAATAAAACATAAATATCAATTAATTTGTATTTATTACAATTTTAAATATTCATTTTAATTATTTATTAGTTTATTTTTATAGAAATATTAATTACAAAATAAATAATGAGCGAGACAACTATAATTTTAATAATTTATTTATAATCAAAAAAATATATATAAGCATAAAAAAAGAAGTAAAAATTTAAAATCAAATAATTATTATTTAGTAATATATTTTACTATAATTTTGAATCATTATGTATAGGTTTGTAATTATATTTTAATTGCTATCAATCTTATTAAAAATAGTTTTTTAATTTATTATTTGATCAATTTTATAATATCCAACAATAAAATTACTTAAATTGAATTTAAATGTTTTATAATTATTAAGATTATTATAACTAAATATTATATTTACATTTGAAAGAAATTTAAAAATTATTATATTTTCAAAGGTTATAACTTTCAAAATTATAAAAATCACAAAAATAATTTTTTTATTATTTTATTATTTAAATTAAACTTATAAACCACTAAATGCCTAAACATTTAAATCTCTAGACTCCTAAAAACCAAAATACCCTAAATACTTAAACCATTAAACCTATATAACCTAAATAATAAATTAATAAATCTCATTTTTATTTGTATTCATTATAATTTTAAATATTCATTATAATTATTTTTTAGTTTATTTTTATAGAAATATTAATTACAAAATAAATAATGAGTGAGACATAATTTAAATAATTTTTTTATGAAAAAGAATATAAGCTTATAAAAATAAACAAAATTTAAAAATTTAAAAATTTATTTAGTAATATAATTTACTTTAATTTTGAATTATTTTGGGTTCTGCAAATATATTTTAATTAATATCTATCGTATTAATAATAGTTTATTAATTTATTTTTGATCATCTAAATATTATATATTAATAAAATTTTTTATATTGAATTTACATCAAATATAATTATTAAGATAATTATAACTAAGTATTGTATTGAAATTTTAGAACTATTAAAAAATTATTATATTTTCAAAGGTTATAACCTTTGAAAATCACGAAAATTCATAAAAATAAATTTTTGTTATTTCATTGAGAATAAATCTATAAATCAATAAATATAACCTAAATGTGTAAACATATAATAAATAAACTCATTAACCCCAAAACCACATAAACTTAAACATTAAATAGGTATACCCATAATGAAATAATAAATAATAAATCTCATTTTTATTAGTATTCATTATAATTTTGTATACATTTTAATTATTTATTAGTTTATTTTTATAGAAATATAAATTAAAAAATAAATTAATAGTAAGACAAATATAATTTAAATAATTTATTTTTCATCAAAAAATATATGTGCTTATAAATGGATACAAAAATTAAAATTTAAAATTAATATTTAGTAAAATATTTCACTTTGATTTTGAATCATTTTAGGTTTTGTAAATATATTTTAAACAATATTTATCTTATTAATAATTGTTTATTAATCTTTTGTATGATCATTATTATAATATATATCAAATAATTGTTTATATTGAATTTACATATATATAAATTAAGATTATCATAACTAAATATAGTATTCAGATTTAAAAAAAATTTAAAAATTGTTATAGTTTCAAAGGTTATATCCTTCAAAAATGAGAACAAATAACAAAAAATTTTTTTTGTTATTTTATTTTTTAAATAAAACCTATAAACTACTAAATGCCTAAACACTTAAATCACTAAATTCTTAAATCCCAAAACTCCTAAATATGTAATCTTTTAAACCTATATATTTTAAGTATTAATAATAGTTTTATTTAATATCTATCTCATTAATATATTTTACTTTGATTTTGTATCATTTTAGGTTTTGGAAATAAATTTTATTTAATATATATCTTATTAATAATAGTTTATTATTTTATTTTAATATCGTCATTATAATATCAATAAAAAAATTATTTATATTGAATTTACATAATATATAATTATTTAGATTATTATTACATAATAATATTTTCACATTTAAAAAAAATTAAAAATTATTATCTTTTCAAAGGTTATAACCTTTGAAAATAAAAAAAATAAAAAAAATAAATTTTTTGTTATTAGATTTTAAAATAAAATCTATAAACCACAAAATACCTAAATTCTTAATGACTAAACTCCTAAATCCCGAAGCCCATAAATACATAAGCCTTTAAATTAGTTTACTCTAATTAATAAATAAGAAATCTCATTTTTATTAGTATTCATTATAATTTTAAATATTTGTTTTAATTATTTATCAATTTATTTTTATTCAAATATTAATAACAAAATAAATTATTAGTGAGACGGATATAATATAAATAATTTATTTTTCATCAAAAAATATAATATCATAAAAAGAGGCAAAATTTTTAAAACAAAATATTATTATTTAGTAATATATTTTAATTTAATTTTGAATAATTTTAAATTTTGCAATTATATTTTAATTAGATCATTCTAATTAATAATAGTTCATTAATTTATTTATTGATCATTATTATAATATCTATTTATAAAATTATTTATATTGATTTTAGATTATATATAATTATGAAGATTATTATAACTAAATATTATATTCACATTTCTAAAAAAATTAAAAATTATTATATTTTCAAAGGTTATAACCTTCTAAAATTAGATAAAATCACCAAAGGCATAAACACTTAAATGACTAAACCCAAAAACACCTAAATACTTAAACCATTAAACATGTATATCCTGAATAATAAATAATAAATCTCAATTTTATTTAGATTCATTATAATTTTAAATATTTATTAGTTTATTTTTATAGAATTATAAATTACAAATAAATTATGAGGAAGACAAATATAATTTAGATAATTTATTTTTAATAACAAAAATATAACTTATTAAAAAAGCAAAATATTAAAAAAAATTATTATTCAGTAATATATACTTTGATTTTGAATAAATTTAGATTTTGCAAATATATTTTAAATAAAATCTATCTAATTAATAATAGTTTATTAATTTATTTATTGATCATTATTATAATATCTTGCAAGTGATTATTTATATTGAATTTAAATGACTTATATTTATTAAGATTATTATAACTAAATATTATATTTACATTTGAAAAAAATTTAGAAATTTTTATATTTTCAAAGGTTATAACCTTCAAAAATTAGAAAAAAAAATAAAAATAATTTTTTTGCTATATCATTGTTTAAATAAAACTTATAGACCACTAAATGACTAAATACTTAAATCTATAAACTACTAAACACAAAAGCCCCTAAATACTTAAAACTTTAAACTCGTAAACCATTAATATAATTTAAATAATTTATTTTTCATCAACAAAAAATAAATTATTAAATTATATTAATGGTTTACGAGTTTAAAGTTTTAAGTATTTAGGGGCTTTTGTGTTTAGTAGTTTATAGATTTAAGTATTTAGTCATTTAGTGGTCTATAAGTTTATTTAAACAATGATATAGCAAAAAAATTATTTTTATTTTTTTTCTAATTTTGAAGGTTATAACCTTTGAAAATATAAAAATTTCTAAATTTTTTTCAAATGTAAATATAATATTTAGTTATAATAATCTTAATAAATATAAGTCATTTAAATTCAATATAAATAATCACATTGCAAGATATTATAATAATGATCAATAAATAAATTAATAAACTATTATTAATTAGATAGATTTATTTAAAATATATTTGCAAAATCTAAATTTATTCAAAATCAAAGTATATATTACTGAATAATAATTTTTTTTAATATTTTGCTTTTTAATAAGTTATATTTTTGTTATTAAAAATAAATTATCTAAATTATATTTGTCTTCCTCATAATTTATTTTGTAATTTATAATTCTATAAAAATAAACTAATAAATATTTAAAATTATAATGAATCTAAATAAAATTGAGATTTATTATTTATTATTCAGGATATACATGTTTAATGTTTAAGTATTTAGGTGTTTTTGGGTTTAGTCATTTAAGTGTTTATGCCTTTGGTGATTTTATCTAATTTTAGAAGGTATAACCTTTGAAAATATAATAATTTTTAATTTTTTAGAAATGTGAATATAATATTTAGTTATAATAATCTTCATAATTATATATAATCTAAAATCAATATAAATAATTTTATAAATAGATATTATATAATGATCAATAAATAAATTAATGAACTATTATTAATTAGAATGATCTAATTAAAAATATAATTGCAAAATTTAAAATTATTCAAAATTAAATTAAAAATATATTACTAAATAATAATATTTTGTTTTAAAAATTTTGCCTCTTTTTATGATATTATATTTTTATGATGAAAAATAAATTATTATATTATATCCGTCTCACTAATAATTTATTTGTTATTAATATTTGAATAAAATAAATTGATAAATAATTAAAACAAATATTTAAAATTATAATGAATACTAATAAAAATGAGATTTCTTATTTATTATTAGAGTAAACTATTTAAAGGCTTATGTATTTATGGGCTTCAGGGATTTAGGAGTTTAGTCATTAAGAATTTAGGTATTTTAGTGGTTTATAGATTTTATTTTAAAAATCTAATAACAAAAAATTTATTTTTTATTTTTTTTATTTTCAAAGGTTATAACCTTTGAAAAGATAATAATTTTTAATTTTTTTTAAAATGTGAAAATATTATTATGTAATAATAATCTAAATAATTATATATTATGTAAATTCAATATAAATAATTTTTTTATTGATATTATAATGACGATATTAAAATAAAATAATAAACTATTATTAATAAGATATATATTAAATAAAATTTATTTCCAAAACCTAAAATGATACAAAATCAAAGTAAAATATATTAATGAGATAGATATTAAATAAAACTATTATTAATACTTAAAATATATAGGTTTAAAAGATTACATATTTAGGAGTTTTGGGATTTAAGAATTTAGTGATTTAAGTGTTTAGGCATTTAGTAGTTTATAGGTTTTATTTAAAAAATAAAATAACAAAAAAAATTTTTGTTTTGTTCTCATTTTTGAAGGATATAACCTTTGAAACTATAACAATTTTTAAATTTTTTTTAAATCTGAATACTATATTTAGTTATGATAATCTTAATAATTATATATCATGTAAATTCAATATAAACAATTATTTTGATATATATTATAATAATGATCATACAAAAGATTAATAAACAATTATTAATAAGATAAATATTGTTTAAAATATATTTACAAAACCTAAAATGATTCAAAATCAAAGTGAAATATTTTACTAAATATTAATTTTAAATTTTTAAATTTTTGTATCCATTTATAAGCACATATATTTTTTGATGAAAAATAAATTATTTAAATTATATTTGTCTTACTATTAATTTATTTTTTAATTTATATTTCTATAAAAATAAACTAATAAATAATAAAAATGTATACAAAATTATAATGAATACTAATAAAAATGAGATTTATTATTTATTATTTATTATTTAGGGTATACCTATTTAATAGTTTAAGTTTATTGTGGTTTTGGGGTTAATGAGTTTATTTATTTATATGTTTACACATTTAGGTTATATTTATTGATTTATAGATTTTATTCAATCAATGAAATAACAAAAAATTTATTTTTATGAATTTTCGTGATTTTCAAAGGTTATAACCTTTGAAAATATAATAATTTTTTAATAGTTCTAAAATTTCAATACAATACTTAGTTATAATTATCTTAATAATTATATTTGATGTAAATTCAATATAAAAAATTTTATTAATATATAATATTTAGATGATCAAAAATAAATTAATAAACTATTATTAATACGATAGATATTAATTAAAATATATTTGCAGAACCCAAAATAATTCAAAATTAAAGTAAATTATATTACTAAATAAATTTTAAATTTTTAAAATTTTGTTTATTTTTATAAGCTTATATTCTTTTTCATAAAAAAAATTTATTTAAATTATGTCTCACTCATTATTTATTTTGTAATTAATATTTCTATAAAAATAAACTAAAAAATAATTATAATGAATATTTAAAATTATAATGAATACAAATAAAAATGAGATTTATTAATTTATTATTTAGGTTATATAGGTTTAATGGTTTAAGTATTTAGGGTATTTTGGTTTTTAGGAGTCTAGAGATTTAAATGTTTAGGCATTTAGTGGTTTATAAGTTTAATTTAAATAATAAAATAATAAAAAAATTATTTTTGTGATTTTTATAATTTTGAAAGTTATAACCTTTGAAAATATAATAATTTTTAAATTTCTTTCAAATGTAAATATAATATTTAGTTATAATAATCTTAATAATTATAAAACATTTAAATTCAATTTAAGTAATTTTATTGTTGGATATTATAAAATTGATCAAATAATAAATTAAAAAACTATTTTTAATAAGATTGATAGCAATTAAAATATAATTACAAACCTATACATAATGATTCAAAATTATAGTAAAATATATTACTAAATAATAATTATTTGATTTTAAATTTTTACTTCTTTTTTTATGCTTATATATATTTTTTTGATTATAAATAAATTATTAAAATTATAGTTGTCTCGCTCATTATTTATTTTGTAATTAATATTTCTATAAAAAATAAACTAATAAATAATTAAAATGAATATTTAAAATTGTAATAAATACAAATTAAATTGATATTTATGTTTTATTATATGTGGTATACCAGTTTAATGGTTTGATTATTTAGGATTTTGTCATTTAAAAGTTTATCAATTTATCTTTTTAGGCATTTAGTGGTTTATAGGTTAATTTATATAATAAAATTTTTAAAAAAAAATTTCGATTTTTTTTGATTTTCAAAGGTTATAACCTTTTAAAATAATATAATTTTTTAAATTTTTTGAAATGTGAATACTATGCATAATTATATTAATATTACTAAGTATATTTCATATAAATTCAATATAAATAATTTTAATGATAGATAATATAATAATGATAAAAAATTAAATCAATAAACTATTATTAATAATATAAATATTAATTAAAATATATTTACATAGCACAAAATTATTCAAAATCAAATCAAATATTACTAAATAATAATATTTAATTTTATAATTTTCCTTCTTTTTTATAAGCTTATATTTTTTTTATTAAAATAAATTATTTAAATAATATTTGTCTCACTCGAAATTTAATTTGTGATTATTTTTTTTAAAAAATCAAACTATAAATAATTAAAATTAATTTTTAAAATTATAATAAATAGATATAAAAATGAGATTAACTATTTATTAAGTAGTATATAGCTGTTAAAAGGTTTATGTATTTAGGGGTTTCGGGATTTATGAGCTTACTGATTTAAGTAAGTAAGCATTTAATGATATATAGGTTTTATTTAAAAAATGAAATAACAAAAAATTTATTCTTTTTTATTTTTTCACAATTTCAATGGTTATAACCTTTGAAAATATTAAAATTTTAAAATTTTTTTCGAAAGTGAATACAATATTTAGTCATAATAATCATTATATTTATATATCATATAAATTCAATATAAACATTTTTATTGATAAATATTCTAATAATGATGAAAAAATAAAATAATAATCTATTATTAAAAAGATAGATACCAATTAAAATATATTTATAAAACCTAAAATGATTCAGAAGCAAAGCAAAATATATTATTATATAATAATTTTTTGTTTTGAAATTTTTTTTTTCTTTTAAAAAGTTTATCTATATTATTTTGATGTAAAATAATTTATATGAATTATTTTTGTGTAACTCATAATTTATTTGGTAATTAATATTTATATAAAAAAAACAAATAAATAATTAAATTTGAATATTTAAAATTAAAATGAAAAAAAAATTGAGATTTATTCTTGTATTATTTAGGATATACCGATTTTATTTAAATTAGATCTGTCTCACTAATAATTTATTTTATAATTAATATTCTATAAAAATAAACTGATAAATAATTAAAATAAAAATTAAAATGATACTGGAATAATTAAAATAATTTATTTTGTTCCTATCTCAACTCAAGAATGATTGCTAAAGCTCTAACCAAAATAATAGGAGCTCTTACTTTATCTCTATTATGTCTCATCATTTTTGATGTTGAATCACCTGGGCTATCAAAGGTAATTGACTCATGTACGCTAATAGGCTAAACCAAGGTTGTACCCCTATGTGTTGAAATAGTTAGTTGTTTAGGATGCTATTTATATTGATTATTGTAATTTCTTCTAAAATATCTCTCATGCACACACTGAAAGCAATTTTTTTAAAACATAGTATACCTCTAAAAAAATAACCACCTTGTAGGCTATTAGTACAAACTACCCCAGGGTGGTTTGAGTAGGGGAAGAAGTATGGGCATCTCTTTTAATCAAGAATCAAAAAATTTATTTTATTGGCATGTCTAAGCCATTTTTTATATCCTTGTAGATATTAAAAGTATTATTTATTTCTTTTTATATTAAATGAGTTATGTATACAAGTCACAATACCCAAAAAGGTGTAAATGAATCATATTCAATATATAAAAGGTTTTTAATCTTTGCTCAAAATATTAGTCTGCATATTGACTTGAGGTCACAAATCAAAAAAAAATGCGATTAGTGATAGTTCTAATCCCAAGAATTTTAGCTATAGAAAGTTATAAAGAGTAGTACTCAAGCTTTTACTATTTATAGGGTCATCACTTCTGCTCTTGAGGAATATCCAAAGTTACAATCATTTCTAGTGCAATGACTTTGCAATATAAAGATAAAATGTACAAGCTATAGTCATATCCAATAATGTGACCAACTATTATAGTGATTAAATATGTATTCATGATCATTCTTAGTGCCATTACAATATGTTCAACAGAGAGACCTAAGGTATGGCATATTCTCATCGATATGATTTATGTTTTAGAGAAAAATATACAATCATGACCATTGCTAATGCTACAATAATCTAAAGCAAGAAAGAGACTGAATCCATAACTCACCCCTTGAGTGCATGACTTTGTGTTAAATATACAAAAAGATAAATATGTGGACATTCCTAAAAGTTGTTAATTTCAATTTAAATTTAACACTTAGTCATTTGATTATAAAACTAAAACATGAGATTTAGGATTTAGGTTTTATGGACGATGGATATAGTTTATGGTTTACGGTTAAGGATTTAAAGTTTTGGGTTTATGGTTTTTTTTTTGTTTTTTTTGGAAAATACACACTTTATTTATCATTTAGGCACCCAACTAGAAGAGACTAAAAATTTGACTAATTTAGGCCAGCCCACCAATCATATGCATAAAATACATAAAAAACATAATGCCTAATATTCTAAGCGTATGAATATAACTAAAATGAACTAGCATTCCCGGACTGCGATTTGGCATTGAGTCATTATGCCCAACAGCATCCTTTCCATTCGGATTTGTCCAAGCCTTTTGGAGGAACCTGAATGGATGCACCATATTAAAACTATGCAAATATAAGATTGTGCATGTGTGTGACATGCAGCATCAAGCATTTGCCTATGTCATTGCTATGCAATGGAATACATGGAAAACTGAATACCCATTAATCCACAAGTCCATATCTACGGCACTTTGTCAATTCATTCTCACCTTTGAATCACATTCTTTTGCTCCAATGATTTTAAAAGAACTATCTCTTGGGTCAGAAGCTTCCTCCTCGAGCTCTAAGATGTGGCTGTATGTTGCAGCGACAAAATAACAAAAAATATGCATGCATCGGTGTGCATGTGTGATGAGGTCCATTTCATAGTCTACTTATCTACGCGTACAACCAAGCTAGAATATAAGTAAATTAATAAATCCTATAAATATCAATCTTCTGCTCAAGGAGTGTAGCATCGCCTATGTGTATTTACAAAATACATTAGTGGGCCCCACCTTAGAGATACTCCATGGGTCCAGTTGCCCTCATTGCATGCTAACATAGAGAACAGACAAGATTGTGTGTATGAGTATGTCATGATCCGTCTCTATAAGTACATAGTGCATACAAAGTCCAAAATACAAATAAGACTACAAACATAAACTACAAGTTTGAAACTTTCGCTCCCGTATGGCTGGTCTGGACTCCATTGCTTACTGGCCACTTTGGATGCTTCGAATTTTGCCGGGCTCTTCATTAATCATGGATTACCTATTACTCCTCTTGGGTGATGGTTGGGTGGCCCTCAATGCTGCCTGATAGGGCTAGTGGGACACCACTCCATAGCTACTCATGGGTTTACTCCCGGACCACTTTTGCTCGGTCTAGTTGTTGTTGGAATGTTATCATCCCGGCTTTCTAGTAGCGGCCCTCTACCAGATGGTGGCATCATACTTCTGGATGTTCCTAGAATTGCGATGGCCCCTCTAAATGCTACACCAAAATGGACAAGAATATGTGCACGTGGTGTAATGTGGTCTGTCGCTATGTGTGCTCTCTAGTGCTCAGTAGTATAAGGGTTTAGAAGTTTAGTAATTTAATTATTTAGGTATTTTGTGGTTTATCGGTTTTATTTAAATAATTAAATAACAAAAAAATCATTTTTATTATTTTTTCTTATTTTCAAGGTTATAACCATTAAAAATATTATAATTTTTAATTTTTTTTTTCAAATGTTACTACAAAATTTAATTATAATAATCATAAAAATTAAATATCATGTTAATTCAATATAAATAATTTTATTGATCGATATTATAATACTGATCATAAAATAGATTAATAAACTATTATTAATAAGATAGAAATTAATTAAAATATATTTGCAAAACTAAAAATGATTCAAAATCAAAGTAAAATATATTACTAAATAATAATTTTTTATTTTTAAATTTTTGATTCTATTTATAAGCTTATAAATTTTTTTGATGAAGATAATTATTTAAATTATATTTGTCACATTCATAATTTTATTTTGCAATTAATATTTCTATAAAAATAAACTAATAAATAATTAAAATGAATATTAAAATTATAATGAATACAAAAAAAATGAGATTTATGATTAATTATTTAGGGAATACCTATTTAATGCTTTAACTTTAGTGATTTAAGTGCTTAGGCATTTAGTAGTTTATATGTTTTATATAAATAATGAAATAACAAAAAAATTATTTTTGAAATTTTTTATCAATTTTAAAGGTTATAACCTTTATAAATATAATAATTTTTAAATTTTTCTCAAATGTAAATTCAATATTTAGTTATAATAAACTTAATAATTATATATCCTGTAAATTCAAAATAAACAATTTTATTGATAGATATTAATAAACTAAATATAAATATAATAATGATCAAAAAATAAATTAATAAACTATTATTTATTGATAAATATTTATATATTATTTATAAATACTTAAACCTTTAAAGATGGTTTAAATGTTTAAGTATTTTAGTGTTTTGGGGTTTAGGAGTTTAATGATTTAAGCGTTTAGGCATTTAATAGTTTATAGGTTTTTTAGACAATAAAATAACAAAAAAATTATTTTTGTGATTTTCTCTCATTTTCAAAGATGATAACATTTAAAATATAATAATTTTTAAATTATTTTCAAATGTAAATATAATATTTAGTTATAATAATTTTTATAATGTATATATCATGTAAATTCAATATAAATGAATTTTATTGATAAATATTATAATAATGATCAAAAAATAAATTAATAATCTATTATTAATATGATAGATATCAATTAAAATATAATTACAAAAACTGAAATGATTCAGAAGCACAGCAAAATATATTACGATATAATAATTTTTGTTTTTAAAATTTTGTTTCTTTTAAAAAGGTTTATCTATAATTTTTTGATTGAAAAATAATTTATATAAATTATTTGTCTAGCTCAATTTATTTTGTAATTATTATTTATATATAATAAATAAATAATAATTAAAATGAATATTGTAAAATTATAATTAAAAAAAATTGAGATTTATTATTTATTATTTTGGGATATTGTTTTAATTTAAATTAGATGTGTCTCACTAATAATTCATTTTGTAATTAATATTTCTATAAAAATAAACTGATAAATAATTAAAACAAAAATGTAAAATTATACTGTATAAAATTTAAAATTAGATTTTTCATTTATTATTACTATATACCAGTTTAATGGTTTAAGTATTGATAGGTTTTTTCGCTTTTAGTGGTTTATTCATTTTATTAAAAAAAATAAAATATCAAAAAAAAATTTTTAATTTTTTCTCATTTTAATAGTTATAACCTTTGAAAATATAATAATTTTAAAATTTTTTGAAATGTGAATACAATACTTAGTTATAATAATATTAATAATTATATATCATATAAATTCAATAAACAATTTTATTGATAAATATTATAATAATGATCAAAATTAAATTTATAAACTATTGATATTAAGTTAGATATTAATTAAAAATTAATTACAAAACCCAAATTGATTCAAAATTATAGTAAAATATATTTCTATATAACAATTTTGAATTTTTAAATTTGTTAATTCTATTTATAAGCTATATATATTTTTAAATTATATTTTGTATCACTCATAATTGTATTTTGTAACAAATATTTCTATAAAAACTAAACTAATAAATAATAAAAATGAATATTTAAAAAATTTAATAAATAGAATTAAAAATTTTATATTTATTAAATTATTAAGTATGTATTATAGCAGTTTTAATGGCTTATGTATATTTTTTCATTACCGGTGGTTTATGAGTTTTACTTGATTAACTGTGTAGTGCCCATTTAGTGGTTCTATAGGTGTTATTTAAAAAAAATATCAAAAAATTTATTTTTTTTTATTTTTTGAAATTTTCAATGGTTATAACATTTGAAAAGATAATAATTTTTTAAATTTTTTTTCAAAATTGAATACATATATTTAGGTTATAATAATCATTATATTTTATATATCATATAAATTCAATTTAAATATTTTTATCGGTAAATATTCTATAATGATCAAAGAATAAACTATAATGTATTAGTTAATATGATAGATACCAATTTAAATATAATTACGAAACCTAAATGATTTAGAAATAAATCAAAATATATTACTATATAATATTTTTTTGTTTTTAATTTTTTTTCTTTTTAAAAGTTTATATTTTTTTGATGAAAAATAATTATATAAATTATATTTGTCTAACTCAATTGATTCTGTAAGTAATAATTATATAAAAATAAACGAATAAATAATTAAGATGAATATTTTAAATTATAATGAAAAATATAATATTGAGATTTATTATTTATTTTTAGGTTATACCGGTTTAAATTGATTATCTATGCAGGGTTTTCGAGATTTAGGAGTTATTGATTTAAGTATTTAGGCATTTAGTGGTTTATATGATTTATTTAAACAATAAAATAACAAAAAAAATTATTTTTGTTGTTTTTTCACATTTTCAAAGGTTATAACATTTGAAAATATAATAATTTTAAAATTTTTTTTAAATGTCAATAAAATTTTTAGTAATAATAATCATTATAATTATATATATATAAACTAAATATAAATAATTGTATTGATAGATATGATATCAATTATCAAAAAATAAATTAATAAACTATTATTAATATGATAGATATAAATTAAAATATAATTACAAAACCTAAAATGATTCAAAATCAAAGTAAAATTTATTACTAAATAATTATTTTTTGTTTTTAAATTTTTACTTCTTTTTATAAGATTATAATTTTTTTTATTAAAAGTAAATTATTAATATTATATTTGTCTGACTAATTATTTATTTTGTAATTAATATTTATATAAAAAATAAACTAATAAATATTTAAAATTATAATGAATACAAATTAAAATGAGATTTAAGATTTATTATTTTTCTTTTTTAATATTTTCCTGTAAGTGTAGGAAAGGAAATATTAAAAGGCTGGGGAAGCATCAGTAGCACAATGACAAAGATCTCGCTGACCAGACAGCTAGCCGAAATTGGAGCAGAGCTTGACGTATGTCATGATCCGACCCGCTCCGGTTAAATGAACCTAGAGAAATTTTAAATAAAAATGTTTTGTAATTTTATTTTTGGGTGGTTGTTTTTGTACCGGTGAGAACTATTCATCCTCGCTCTCTCTCTCTTCTCTCTATGGGATTTTTATCCCAACTATTCTATGTGCAACATACTGTAAGACATTTCTGTTGCTTTAATCTATAATGCAATAAGCATTTTCTGGTGGATTAGCTAGTCGTACTGATGACTAGCGAACCACATTAATTTCGGTATTTATTTATCATTTTTTGATTCGATCATGGATGGTTGCTGAATTGTGATATATTATTGCCTGTTTTAATGTTGGTTTTGTGTTTCTATAATCTTCAATCTCACTACCGTGAAGCACAATTGCCCAACAATTATATATGGTATAATGGTTTAATGGATCAATTATTTAGTGATTTTGTCGTTTAGGAGTTTAGCAATTTATGTTTTTAGGCATTTAGTGGTATATAGGGTTTATTTATATAAAAAAAATAAAAATAAATTATTAAAATCTTTAGATTTTCAAAAATTAAATTATATTAATCTTTTAGATTTTTTTTTGATATAGTATATAGTATATAGGCATTTAGTGGTATATGTTTTTTATTTTTTTTTTGATTTTTTTTGATTTTTTTTGATTTTTTTTGATTTTTTTTGATTTTTTTTTTAGATTTTCAAAAGTTTTAACCTTTTAAAATAAAATAATTTTTTAAATCTTTTAGAATGTCAATACCATGTATAATTATATTAATCTTATTAATTATATATCATATAAATTTAATATAAATAATTTTAATGATAGATTTTATAATAATGATCACAAATTAAATTAATAAACTATTATTATTATATAAATATTAATTAAAATATATTTACATTACACAAAATGATTCAAAATCAAATAAAAATATATTACTAAATAATAATATTTAATTTTTAAATTTTTTCATCCTTTTATAAGCTTATATTTTTTTATGATTAAAAATAAATTATTTAAATAATATCTGTCTCGCTCGAAATTTATTTTGTAATTAATTTTTCTAAAAATTAAAATATAAATAATTAAAATGAATTTAAAATTATAATAAATAAAATAAAAATGAGATATATTATTTATTAAGTAGTATATAGCTGTTATAAGGTTTATGTATTTAGGGGTTTCGGGATTTATGAGCTACTGTTTTATGTAAGTAAATTTCGTGGTCTATAGGTTTTATTTAAAAAGAAATAACAAAAAATTTATTTTTTGTATTCTTTCTCATTTTTTAAGATTAAAACCTTTAAAAATATAATAATTTTTAAATTTTTTCAAAAGTGAATACAATATTTATTTATAATAATCATAATAATTTTTATCAAATAAATTCAATATAAATAATTTTATTAATAAATATTCTAATAATTATCAAAAAATAAATTATAAATCTATTATGAATAATTGATATTACTTAAAATATAATATCAAAACCTAAAATGATTCAAAAGCAAAGCAAAATATATTACTTAATAATAATTATTTGTTTTTAATTTTTATTCTTTTTATAAGCTTATCTATTTTTTGATGAAATATAATTTTTATAAATTATATTTTTAACTCATATTTTATTTTTAATTAATAATATATATATATATTATATATATATATATAAAATTTAACAATTAAAATGAATTTTTTTAAATTATAATGAAAACAAATAAAAATGAGATTTATTAATTATTATTTAGGGTTTATCGGGTTAAATGATTATCTATATAGGGGTATCGGGATTTTGTAGTTTAGTGATTTAAGTGGTTAGGCATTTAGTGATTTATAGGTTTTATTTAAACAATGCAATAACAAAAAAAATTATTTTTTTTTCAATGTTCAAAAAATAAATTAATAATCTATTATTAATATGATAGATATCAATTAAAATATAATTACAAAACCTAAAATGATTCAGAAACAAACCAAAATATATTACTATATAATATTTTTTTGGTTTTAATTTTTTTTTCTTTTATTAATTTTATCTATATTTTTTTGTTGAAAATAATTTATATAAATTACATTTGTGTAACTTATAATTTATTTTGTAAATAATATTTATATAAAAATAAACAAATAAATGATTAAAATGAATATTTAAAAGTATAATGAAAAAAATAAAAATGAGATTTATTATTTATTATTTATGATATACATGTTTAAAAAATTTATCTATTTAGGGTTTTCGAGATTTAGAAGTTATTGATTTAAGTATTTAGGCATTTAATGGTTTATATGTTTTATTCTAACTGAAATAATAAAAAATTATTTTTGATATTTTTTCAAATTTTTAAAGGATATACCATTTAAAAATATAATAATTTTAAAATTTTTTAAAAATGTGAATACAATATTTAGTAATAATAAATATTATAACTATATATAATATAAACTAATATAAATAATTTTATTGATAGATATTATATCAATTATCAAAAAATAACTTAATAAACTATTATTAATATGATAGATATAAATTTAAATATAATTTAAAATCTAAAATAATTCAAAATCAAAGTAAATTTTATTACTAAATAATAATTTTTTTAGTTTTTGCATCATTTTATAAGCTTATATGTTTTTTTGATGAAAAATATATTATTTAAATTATATTTGTATCACTTAAAATTTATTTTGAAATTAATATTTATATAATTATTTAAGTTATATTTTAGGTTTACTTGTTTAAAGGTTTAAGTATTAAGGGGCTTCGGGTTTAGAAGTTTAGATATTTATGTATTTAGGCATATAATGGTTTATAAGTTTTATTAACAATGATATAACAAAAAATTTATTTATATTATTTTTTCTCATTTTTGAAGGTTATAAACTTTTAAAATATAACAATTTTAAAATTTTTTTTATATGAGATATTATATTTAGTTATGATAATCTTGATAATTTATATCATATAAATTCAATATATACAATTATATTGAAATATATTATATTAATGATCAAAAAATAAATCAATAAACTAATATTAATAAGATAGATATTATATTAAATATATTTGCAAAATGAAAATTCATTCAAAATCAAAGTAAAATATATTACAAAATAATACATTCTTTGATGCTTTGCTTCTTTTTATAAGTTTATATTTTTTGTTATTAAAAGTAAATATTTAAATTATATTTGTCCTCCTCATAATTATTATTTTTAAATTATAATTTTATAAAATAAACTAATAAATAATTAAAATGAATATTTAAAAATATAATGAATACAAATAAAATAGAGATTTATTATTTATTATTTAGGATATACTATTTTAATGGTTTAAGTATTTAGGGGTTTTGGGGTTTAGTGATTTAAGTGTTTAGGCCTTTAGTGATTCATAGTTTTTATTTAAAGAATGAAAAAATAAAAAATTTAATTTTTTGATTTTTTTTTAAATTTTTTAAGGTTATAACCTTTGAAATTATAATAATTTTTAATTTTTTTTAAATGTGAATATAATATTCAGTAATAATAACACTAATAATTATATATAATGTAAACTCAATAAATAATTTTATTAATACATATTATAATAATGATCAATAAAAAATTAATAAACTATTATTAATAAGAAAGATATAAATTAAAATATAATTGCAAAATCTAAAAAGATTCAAAATAAAAAAATATATTACTAAATAAAAAATTGTTGTTTTAAAAATTTTGCCTCTTATTATAAGGATATATATTTTTTTTGATGAAAAATAAATTATTTAAATTATATCTGTCTTACTAATAATTTATTTTCTAATTAATATTTCTATAAAAATAAACTGATAAATAATAAAAATAAAAATTTAAAATTATACTGAATAAAAATTAAATTGAGATTTGTGATTTTTTATTAATGTACACCTATTTAATGGTTTAAGTATTTGGAGATTTTGTCATTTAGGAGTTTAGCAATTATGTTTTTATACATTTAGTGGTTTATAGGTTTTATTTAAAAAATAAAATGACAAAAAAAATTTGTAATTTTTTTCTCATTTTCATAGGTTATAACCTTTGAAAATATAATAATATTTAAAATTTTTTGAAATGTGAATATAATATTTATTTATAATAATATTAATAATTATATATCATATAATTTCAATATAACAATTGTATTGATAGATAATATAATAATGATCAAAATTAAAATTAATAAACTATTAATAAAAAGATTGATATTAATTAAAATATATTTACAAAACCCAAATTGATTAAAAATTAAAGTAAAATGTATTACTGGATAATAATTTTTAATTTTTAAATTTTACTTATTTTATAAGCATATATTTTTTTTATTAAAAATAAATTAATTAAAATATATGCCGCTCTCATAATTTAATTTGTAATAAATATTTATAAAAAATAAACTATTAAATAATTAAAATGAATATTTAAAATTATAATAAATAGAAATAAAAATTAGATTTATTAATTATTAAGTAGTATATTGCGGTTTAATGTTTTATGTATTTAGGCATTACGTGATTTAGGAGTTTACTAATTTAACTATGTATGCATTTAGTGGTTAATAGGTTTTATTAAAAAAATAAAAAAATAAAAAATTTATTTTTATTATTTTTTGATATTTTCAATGGTTATAACCTTTGAAAATATAATAATTTTTAATTCTTTTTAAATGTGAATACAATATTTAGTTATAATAATCATTGTATTTATATATCATATAAATTCAAAATAAATAATTTTATTGATAATTATTCTAATAATGATCAAAAAATAAATTAATAATCTATTATTAATAAGATAGATATTTAATTAAAATATAATTACAAAACCTAAAATGATTCAGAAGAAAAGCAAAATATATTACTATATAATAATTTTTTGTTTTGAAATTTTTTTTTCTTTTAAAAAGTTTATCAATAATTTTTTGTTGAAAAATAATTTATATAAATTATATTTGTCTAACTCAATTTATTTTGTAATTAATATTTATATATAAATAAACAAATAATTAATTAAAATGAATATTTAAAATTATAATGAAAAAAAAATGAGATTTATTATTTATTATTTAGGGATACGGGTTTAATTTAAATTAGATTTGTCTCACTAATAATTTATTTTCTAATTTATATTTCTATAAAATAAATTGATAAATAATTAAAATTAAAATTTAAAATTATACTGAATATAATTTAAAATGAGATTTATGATTTATTATTAATGTATACCAGTTTAATGATTTAAGAATTTAGAGGTTTTGTCGTTAGGAGTTTAGCGATTTATGTTTTCTGGCTTTTAGTGGTTTATAGGTTTTATTTAAAAAATAAAATAACAAAAAAACTTTCAATAATTTTTTATCAATTACATAGGTTATAACATTTGAAAAAATATTAATATTTAAAATTTTTTGAAATTTTAATACAATATTTTGTTAAAGTAACTTATATTACTTGATAATAATTTTTAATTTTTAAATTTATACTTCTTTTATAAGCATATATTTTTATTAGATAAAAATATATTATTTAAATTATATTTGTTCGACTCATAATTTATTTTGCAATAAATATTTCTAAATAAATACACAAATAAATATTTAAAATGAATATTTAAAAATATAAAAAATAGCAATAAAACTTATATTTATTAATTATTAAGTAGTATTTAGCAGTTTAATGGTTTATGTATTTAGGCATTACGGGGTTTAATAGTTTATTGATATAACTTTATATGCATTTAGTAGGGCTGCTCACGGGACTCGAAGATTCCTGACCCGACCCGAAGTATTGTCCCGAAAGAATCGAGACTGAGAAAAATCCATTGACTTTAACTTTTCCCATCCCATTCTGTCACATATTTTTTTTGGGATGGTTCCGGATCTTAAGTAATATCCATCCCGAGAACCGTCGCTTCCTAAAAAACCGATACTATAACCAAGAATATATATATATATATATTTTTTAACATGAAGATGCCACCAATTCCGCTACTTCCCATCCAATTCCGACGCACCTATTGCTGTTCCGACGAGTTATAGGCCACCTCACACCATCCCAGCCGTGTTAAGTTAGTTCCAGCCGTTGTCCATCACACTTCTGGTTGCCTCCACCCTGTCTCAGATGCCACCAGCCTTTTTGTTTGTTTTTCAGATGAGAATTGAGTGATTAATTATTATTATATTATTATGTTTCTCAGTCAATTTTGTTGAGTATTGGTCGTGGTGTTGTGGTTGGGCCGAATGGGTGGGCTGAATGTGTTACAGTCAGTTTAGTAGAGCTTGCTTGTTTGAAATATTTATATGTATTCATGCTTAACATATCATATTAATTAATGGCAATGCAGATGGCACAATCCAGCGGTAAATGAAAAATACAATAAATTGAAGATGATCACATCTCAAATGATCAAAGTAATGGTAAATCGAATCATCATTCTTTCACGAACCCTCCTATTGTTACGAGAGGTTGTTCAATTCCAATTGTAAAAGTAAGTCAAGGTACATCTGAACCACAAGTTCATAAAAAGTATAAGTCTGCTGTATGGGAAACTTATGAGATATTAGTTGATTCAGAGAAAATGAAAGTAGCAGGGCATCTTGTATATGGTGTAGGAAAGAATATTTGGCGAAACGTGATCAATTTACTTCGGATTTATGGAAATACCTGAGATAGACTTGTAGGAAATTTCCACACAAAAAAGAATTAATAGAAGCTCACAAAGGTAAAGACGAATCACAATCTATGTTGAATTTCACTAAAGGTAATAGTTAAGAGGATAACAAATTAACTTGTTTGCAATTTGATCAACAACTAGTTAGGGAGGCTTTGGTGAAAATGATCATAAAAGATGAATTGCCTTTTTGTTTTGTAGAGACGGATAAGTTCAAGAAGTTTTGTGAAGTTAGTGTGCCTCAATTTAAAATTCCATCTAGGCACTCTACACTCAGGAATTGTTTTTCTTTATTTGTTAAGGAAAAGAAGAAATTATTTGATAGCACATCATCTCATTGTTGTAGAGTTTAATTGACTACCAACACTTGGACTAGCATTCAAAATTTGTCTTATATATGTTTGATTGTTCATTTAATTGATTCTCAATGGAATATGCATAAAAGGCTTTTGAACTTTTGTGTAATTAAAAGTCATTCTAGAGTTAATATTAGAAATGCTATTGAGATTTGCATGAATGATTGGGGTTTTAGAAAGTTGATGTGCATTACTATTGACAATGCATCAAATAATGATGTTGCAGTTGAACAAATGAAAAAAAGGCTTGTGAAGAAAAGTGTTGTAAGTTTGAGAGGCGAGCATTTTCATATGAGATATTGTGCTCATATCCTAAACTTAATTGTCATAGATGGCATTGCAGTAGTTGAGGGTGCTATTCAAATAATTAGTGGTGTGGTGAAATATGTGAGGAGTAGTCCTAATAGATTAGATATGTTTAAGTCGTGTTGAAGAAGCAAACTTGACATATGAATCTTCATTGCAATTAGATTGTCTTACATGATGGAATTCAATTTATTTGATGCTACAAACTGATATAAAATATCAAAAGAATTTGAATAGATGGAGGACAAAGACAAAAGGTTTTTGAAGGAGTTTGGTTCGAATGTTCCGACTAAGAGAGACTGAAGAAACGCCAAAATTTTGGCTCGTTTATTGAAAATTTTTATGAGAACTTGTAAATTTTCTTGTTTAAATTTTTAGTTTCCGAGATTATTCGATTTTTGAAAATAATTTGAGCTTTGTGAATATAGTAGAGATACAATGGTTTCTGAAATGGGTATGAAAATGAGGCATAAATTCAAAAATATTGGGGTTCTCTTCAGTCAACAAATATTATGCTTTTTGTAGAAGTAGTGTTGGATCCTAGATATAAGCTTAAATATCTCAAGGTTAAGTACACTTAGCATTATGGAGAGGAATTGGCTAAAATTTGGTGAACAAGTTATAAATGTTTTAAATGAGATGATAGATGATTATAGAGATTTTAATGAAGATGAATCAAAAAAAGATGATTTCTTTTCTACTGTGTTGAAGAAAAATGATGATTTCTTTGATGGTAGTGATACTTATGTTGATGATTTTTTTTGTTGAATTGGAGAAAGAACAAGAAGTTGCAACTTTGGAAGAGTTGGATATGTACTTGGAGGACAAACTTGAAAAAAATAGAATTGATTTTTATCTTCTAAACTGGTGGAAGGTAAATGAGGTTAGGTATCATTCTTTGGCAAATGTAGCAAGGGAAGTATTTTCTATCCAAGCTTCTATTGTGGCCTACGAATCTACATTTAGGACTGGGGGGAGAACTTTAGATAAATTTAGGAGTTCTTTAACACCTATTACAGCTGAAGTTCTCATATGTCTACAAGATTGTTGAGAAGTTCAAACAAACCTATTGAAATTGAAGAATTAGTACAAGTCCTTGATGATAATGAATAAGGTTAGTATAAAAATCTTGTAAATTTTACTTTCACTTTTACTTATTTTATTTATTCAATTTAATAAAAATATGGTTCAATTACAATTTTCAGAGGGGTCACAAGATCCAAATATTCTTCCAACTATAGTTGGCCAACTAAATTTGGAATGGGTGTATTAAATTTTATTTGGTAATATTTTGTTTTTTTATTACTCTTTCATCTTAGAAATTTATGTCTACATGATTAACACATTTTCATCTTTGGTTATCCTTCTACAGTGGAGGAAGAAAAGGGAGGAGTTGTAGAAGAGATAATTAATTGGGTTTGGATTTTTGTTGCTGTTCCGGGACTGACCTTTGAAATGATTATTATCATGGTTGCTATTAGTTGTAATTCTTTTTGTTATATTAAGCTACCTAATTTTAGCAATTATATAAGTAGTAATTGATGCTACCAATGTTTGTGGTCATCTTTAGCTATTCATAATATTTTAAGTAATTGTTTAAAAAATGTAGTATTACTATTATGGTTAACTTTCACTCGGTTGAAAAAGCCAACTTGTGAAAAAACAAAGAACCAAATTAAGTACACAACTCGGTCCTGTTCTATTTAACATTTCTATCCTTTTCTGCACATCAAAACTTTTGACAAGGTAATGGAGCTCATTTGCGGTATTCAGCCTATTTGACAAAACAAAATTGGCCCAATTTGAGTTTGAAAGATACATAACTAAGGAATGATAAATGGTACAACAAAAGGTTTCGACATGAACTAACTTGACCGGTTTGAAAAAAATAAATTAAAAAAAATGTCTGAACTCTGTTCCGTTTTGGAACCGTTTTATCCTACCCAAAATGCCCGATCTCCGTCCCGTCCTGTTCGGTCCAGATATCTTAAACCTATGGGACGGGTCTGGATGTTAAAAAAAAATCTCCGTACTGTGGGAAGGGACTAGAGATTTATAATCCCCTTTTCGTCCCGTCCCATGAGCACCCCTAGCATTGAGTGGTTTAGAAGTTTTATTTAAAAAATAAAATAACAAAAAATTTATTTTTATTATTTTTTGATATTTTCAAAGGTTAAAACCTTTGAAAATTTAATAATTTTTAAATTTTTTTCAAATGTGAATACAATATTTAATTATACTAATCATTATATTTATATATTATATATATTCAATATAAACAATTTTATTGATAAATATTCTAATAATAATAATAAAATAAATTAATAATCAATTAATAATAAGAAAGATATAATTAAAATATAATTACAAAACTTAAAATGATTCATAAGCAAAGAAAAATATATTACTATATAATAATTTTTTGTTTTTGAATTTTTTCTTCTTTTAATAAGTTTATCTATATTTTTTTAATGAAAAATAATTTATATAAATTATATTTGTCTAACTCATAATTTATTTTTAATTAATATTTATATATAAATAAACAAATAAATAATTAAAATGAATATTTAAAGTTATAATAAAAAAAAATAGAGATTTATTATTTATTATTTATTATTTATTATTTATTATTTAGGGATACCGGTTTAATTTAGATTAGATCCGTCTCACTAATAATTTATTTTGTAATTAATATTTCTATAAAAATAAACTGATAAATTATTAAAATAAAAATTTAAAAGTATAATGAATATAAATTAAAATGAGACTGAAGATTTATTATTAATGTATACCAGTTTAATAGTTTAAGTATTTAGAGGTATTGTTGTTAGGAGTTTAGCGATTTATGTATTTAGGCTTTTAGTGGTTTATAGGCTTTATATAAAAAAATAAAATAACAAAAAAAATTTCTATAATTTGTTATCATTTTCATAGGTGATAACCTTTGAAAATATAATAATATTTACAATTTTTTGAAATGTGAATACAATATTTAGTTTTAATAATATTAATAATTATATATCATATAAATTCAATATAAACAATTTTATTGATAGATAATATAATAATGATCAAAAATTAAATTAAAACTATTAATAAAAAGATAGATATTAATTAAAAAATATTTACAAAATCCAAATTGATTCAAAATTATAGTAAAATATATTACTGGATAATAATTTTTAATTTTTAATTTTCTATTTCTTTTATAAGCATATATTTTTTTATTAAAAATAAATTAATTAAATTATATTTGTCGCACTCATACTTTATTTTGTAATAAATATTTCTATAAAAATAAACTAATAAATAATTAAAATGAATATTTAAAATTATAATAATAAGAAATAAAAATTAGATTTATTAATTATTAAGTAGTATATAGCAGTTTAATGGTTTATGTATTTAGGCATTACGAGGTTTAGGAGTTTACTGATTTAACTGTGTATGCATTTAGTGGTTTATAGGTTTTATTTAAGAAAAAAATAAAAAAAATTATTTTTATTATTTTTTGATATTTTCAAACGTTATAACCTTTAAAAATATTATAATTTTTAAATTTTTTTCAAAAGTGAATAAATATTTATATATAATAATCATAATAATTATATAATATATAATTTCAATATAAACAATTTTATTGATATATATTCTAATAATTATCAAAAAATAAATTAAAAATCTATTATGAATAAGATTAATATTACTTAAAATATAATATTAAAACCTAAAATAATTCAAAAGCAAGGCAAATATTTTACTTAATAATAATTATTTGTTTTTAAATTGTTATTCTTTTTATAAGCTTTCTATTTTGTGATGAAAAATAATTTTTATAAATTATATTTTTAACTCATACTTTATTTTATAATTAATATATATATATATAACTAAACAATCAAAATGAATTTTTTAAATTATAATGAAAACAAATAAAAATGAGATATATTAATTATTCTTTAGGGTATACTCGTTTAAACGATTATCTATATAGGGGTATCAGGATTTTGTAGTATAGTGATTTAAGTGTTTAGGCATTTAGTGATTTATAGGTTTTATTTAAACAATGAAATAATAATAATAAAAAATATATTTTTTTTGTTTTTCACATGTTCAAAGGTTATAATCTTTGAAAATATAATAATTTTAATTTTTTTTAAAAATAAATAGAATATTTAGTTATAATAATTATTAAATCTATATATCATATAAATATTTTTATTGATAAATATTCTAATAATGATCAAAAAATAAATTAATAATCTATTATTAATAAGTTAGATATTAATAAAAATATAATTACGAAAGCTAAAATGATTCAGAAACAAAGTAAAATATATTACTATATAATAATTTTTTGTTTTTAATTTTTTTCTTCTTTTAATAAGTTTATATATATATTTTTTTTATTGAAAAATAATTTATATAAATTATATTTTTCTAACTCATAATTTATTTTGTATTTAATATTTATATAAAAATAAACAAATAAATAATTAAAATGAATATTTAAAATTATAATGAAAAAAATAAAATTGAGATTTATTATTTATTATTTAGGATATACCTGTTTAAAAAATTTATCTATTTAGGGTTTTCGAGATTTCGAAGTTATTGATTTAAGTATTTAGGCATTTAATGGTTTATAGCTTTTATTTAAACAATGAAATAACAAAAAAATTTATTTTTGATATTTTTTCAAATTTTTAAATGTCATAACATTTGAAAATATAATAATTTTAAAATTTTTTAAAAATGTGAATACAATATTTAGTAATAATAATTATTATAACTATATATAATATAAACTAATATAAACAATTTTATTGATAAAATTATATCAATTATCAAAAAATAAATTAATAAACATTTTATTAATATGATAGATATAAATTAAAATCTAATTAAAAAACATAAAAGATTTAAAATCAAAGTAAAATTCATTACTAAATAATAATTTTTTTTTATGTTTTTGCATCATTTTATAAGCTTTTTTTTTGTTGAAAATATATTATTTAAATTATATTTGTTACTTATAATTTATTTTGTATTATTTTTTCTATAAATTATTTAAATTATATTTAAGGTTTACGAGTTTAAAGGTTTAGGTATTTAGGGGCTTCGGGGTTTAGAAGTTTAGAGATTTATGTATT
>JAREIK010007302.1:0-32097 GCA_029783825.1 Sapria himalayana | reverse complement strand
CAAGCAAATGAAAAAGATAAGAAAGGAGATGAGTATCAGCTTTCTATCAAGAATTACTCACTTTAATAAATTTTATCATTTTATCATTTGTAGGTAACAGAAAAAAGGACCTTAAAAAATTTAGCTAATTTATCATTCAAGAGAACACACCAAAAGACTAATTTCTTCCAAAAATAACTCTTTCACAACAATAATTAATGAAAATCACACTAGAGATGTAGAAAATTAGAGAAATCAATCACAAAAATATCCAATTTGAATGAAATCAGTCTTTGGTGATGATAGTACAAACATTCATATGAATGTTTTGGTGAAATGGAAAATTAAGTGCCTTTAAAATCCTATTTCAATGGAGGCAGCAATGATAAGCAACAACAGTGGCGGTTGCTAGTGTGACTAAAATAGTATGGTCAGATTCAGATATAACTATGATACAAGTTAAATTTGAAGTAAAACAAAAAGGAACATTTTATTTATCATTAAATCAACATGGATAGACATGTAGTATATAAAGAATCACAAATACCTAGCAACACATATGCATCAACAAATAAATTATAAAAAGTATACACATATGCATCAACATATAAATAAAATGGAATTGGAAAATCATAGCAAAGATTATTCCTTTCCAACGGAAGAAGAAAAACAAGTCATGGAAAAAATGATGATTGTTTTGTTAATGTCCCTTGCATATGCTGTTTGACAAAAATTAGAGTGGTTTCTATTACAAAGCTCATGCGTACTTAATCAATTTAGTAAGATTACATTTTGATTTTAGTTAGAAATCTAAGTTTTCATTTGATAGAAAATGACAAACATAAATTTATTGTTTCTGAGCTGTCGGAAAATGGAAAATATAATCCTCGATGACTAATATTGTTGTTTCATTCATACATCAAAATTTAATGAGCTGTACAACAACAATGCTGATTTCTCAACATCTTAGCTTTTGTACTTATAAGCAACCAAAAAACAAGAGCAACAGATATCAAAACAAAGATGTTAACAGATATATGAAACTTACCTCCTCAAGAGCAGCACGAACAGACGCGAAGAGGGTGGTAGAGCTCTCATTAATGGCAAGAGAATCCGTCTCTACTACTTACAGAGCTTAGAAAATGTTGGTCTGGTTCAAAGAAAAATTTGATTCCATTTGGCCATAGGAGACTTATTCAGCGATGCTACAACGACATCCATTTAATTAGTTTTCAATAAAAATTTTGTTATTTTTGAGTCGCACGTATCGATCGATGCTCCATACATGGTGTTCATTGCATCATGATCTACATAATATGCCTAATTTAGGCATGGGTACATGATCTAAGCTAGTTCCTGCTGAGCTGAAGTTGAAGACGTCAAATGCAAATCTCAAAATTACATTCTAGTTTTCCAGTAAAAATAAGCAAAATTCATGAAGTACTCTCCCAAACCAAAATTCTTGAAATTGAAATATATTAATATCATTTTATATTTAATATTATGTTTAGCAGTGCTATTTAAAAAATATTTACCAAAATAAATATATTTCACATTATAATCTAATATTAAAAGCTGATTTTGCATTAGTGTTGAAATCATTATTTAAAAAGATTACATAACAAAAAACTAATTTTTCAAAAATTATACCTTTTGAATTCAAAAATCATTTTTTAATAATCTTTCCAAACCTTACACACACACACACACACACACAATTAGACATGTATATATATAAACTTTATATGTATATATATAAATACACACTATATAAATGTATACATATATACACACACACACACACAAATATATGTGTATATATAATATAGGTTTATAAACATATATATATTATATAAATTATCAAAAATGTTTATTGATATAATTATACACACACACACACACACACAATTAGACATGTATTATATAAACTTATATATGTACATATTTAAATGTTTTAATTTTTATTTATCAAAAGATTAAATAAACAATAAATATATATAAAACAAAAAGACTCATATTTTTTTTAATTAATAAATTATTTTCAACAAGTTCATGAGCATGCAGCAAGGCACACATGAAAAAAAAACAACTTAAAATTTGTAATTATCAAATTAATTTAAAAATAATATATAAATAACTTCAAAAAATAGATACTACAAAATTTATAAATTTATATAGCAAGGCACCCATGAAAAAATGATTGGTCTTCAAGCTACTCTTCTAAGAGTTATAAATACTCTTTATGTTAAAAATATATATATATATTTTATGGTTATAAATTTTTAAGAATTCATATTTAATTTTTATGAAGATAATATGAAATAATTTTAAAGGCATAAAATTTAATATTATTTGATATAATTTATAATTTATAAAATTTTAAAAATTACTTAAAGTGAGAAGATTATAAAAAAAATTATATTTATTTTTTTAATAAAGATGGAATATTAAAAGCTAATAGAAAAATATTACTCAAGTGTTTAATTATTATAAATTTCAGTAGTGGCAAACATCTATGTATTTAACTTTAAATATCAATTTATTTTCTTTTAAATTTAATGAAAAATTAGATATTTTTTTTATAATTTAAAATTTTCAATTTTTTCAGTGATTATTTTTTTAAAAGTTTTCTATATTCATAAACTATTTTTATAACTTAAAATAATATTAATATTTACTAGTTTATTCGTTACTTCAGATATTTTTGTAAATATTTTTTATTTAATCATACAATGAAATATTTTAGCCTTTTATTAGTAAAAATTTTAATATATGTTCATTTATTTTTTAAAATATCTTTAAAAATTATTATAATTATAGAATTAATTATTTAATGTTTTTTAATACAAATAATTAAATTTCATTATTAAAAATTTTAGAAAAATTTTTTTGTATCATTTTTTTAAAATATATAATCATAAAATTAGTTATTTTAAACTTTATAAGTATAAATTTTTTTCATATTACAATTTTATGAAATTTTTTTTATAATATCTTATTTTTATTATTATGAGGTGAAAGTGTCTTTCAAGATTGATCATCCATAGACTATGACATTCCTTTAATATATAAAATTGCATAAAATTATAAAACAAATAATATGTATAAAAAAATTAAATAAAAAAAGATTAGAGATGGAAATTATCCCGACCCAAATATCTAAAAATTCCATCGCTAAATTACGGATTTTATTAGCTAGGAAAAATACATTGCTAATTTCGTAGCTAAAGTACGGATTTTATTAGCTAGAGAAAATCCGTCGCTAATTACATTGCTAAATTATGAATTTTATTAGCGAGAGAAAATCAGTCGCTAATTACGTCGCTAAGTTCATTATTTTATTAGCTAGAAATATTTCGTCGCTAAATTCATCGCTAAGTTCAAAATTTTATTAGCTAGGAATATTCTATCGCTAAATTCCCCGATTTTCTTAGCGGAACTTACAAAAAATTTCCTTCGCTAATCCGTCGCTAAATTCCCCACTTTTCTTGAGCGGAACGTACGAAAATTTTCCGTCGCTAATTCGTCGCTAAATTTCCCGCTTTCCTTGAGCGGAACTTATGAAAATTTTCCATCGCTAATCCGTTGCGAATTTTTATTTCAATAAAAAATCGTAGATCCCTTGCTATTCCTTAGCTAATCCCTCACAATTTAGCTAGGGATTAATCCCTAGCAAAATTTTCCTAGCTAAATATACATTTTCTTATAGTGTTAGTTTTAATATTTTATTTAATTTTGTTTATTAAATGTATGTTAATGGTCTATAGATGAGCGATCCTTAAAAGTTACATTCTCCTCCTAAAATCATAAAAATGATATTATAAATAAATAATTTAAAAAATATAAAAATACAAAAAAATTATATTAATGAGGACTAAAATTACTATTTTATGATGTATTAATTTTTTTAAAAAGTATACAAAAAATTGTTCTAAAATTTTTAATTAAGAAACTTAAAAATTTGTATTAAAGTAACATTAAAAAATTAATTCAATAATTATTAATTTATTTTGATATTTTAAAAATTAAATTAACATACATTAAAATTTCTACTAATATAAATGTAAATTAATTCATTATATGATAAAATATAAAATTTTTCGAAAATATCTGAATTGATGAATAAACTAGTAAATATTGATATTATTATTAGTATAAAAAAATTTATGATTATAGGAAACTTTAAAACAAATAATTAATACAAAATTTGAAAATTTTGAAATATAATAAAAAAGTAAATATTTTAATTAAAGTTAAAAGAAAATAATTAATATTTAAAAATAATTACATAGATGTTTGCCCCTACTAAAATTTATCAGAATTAAACAATTAAGTAATATATTTTTTTTAGCTTTTAACATTCAGTCTTTATTAAAATAATTAATATTACTTTTTTAATTATCTTATCAGTTTAAGTAATTTTTTGAATTTAAAAAAATGATATCAAATAATATAAAATTTTATGCCTTTAAAATTATTACATATTATCTTCATAAAAATTAATATGATGAATTCTTAAAAATTTATAACTATAAAATATAAATGTTATTATATTTTTTAACATTAAGAGTATTTTATAACTCTTAGGAGGGTGGCTAGAAGACAAATCATCTTTTCATATATGTCTTATTATATGAAGTTTATTAATTTTGTAGCTATTTGATAATTTTTTTATAAGGCTAAACATATAATTTTTAAAATTGTTTATATATTTATTTTTAATTAATATTATAATAAAAAATTGTAAGGTGTATATTTTTCATGTGTACCTTGCAACATGCACATTAATTTAGTCAAACAAATTTTGATAGTAAATAAAATAAATGAGTCTTTTTTGTATTATATATATATATATAATATATATTATTGATTTAATGTTTTTATAATTAAAAATATAAATATTTTGGAACTATATATAATTTTCACTCAACCATATTCATATATCTTAGTTTAATCACAAAATGAGTGTTTTGTGTTAGGTAGTGTGTATACGCATAAATATATAAGTGTATTTTATTATATCTATAACTATAAAAATAGTATACTTAAACACAACTATATATAAATATAACAACATATATTTAATATAACTATATATATATATATATCTTTCATAATTTTATATATAATACATTCAATATACTTGTCATGTATTTCAAATATAATTAGTATTATACATATAACATTATATACATATTTTGCACAAATAAAGTTATTCTAACTTTATGATAGGCTTTTAATAATGTATATTTGAAATTTGTAAGTCATCATTATGAAATACACGTCTAATAAATTTGCATTATGAAAATATCTATTATTCCATAATGTCGTGCCTACCCAATAAGTATTATTAAATTAATATCTGTAAACTATATTTTATACATGGCTTTATGTATAGGTAAAAAACACACTCTTATAAAATGTAAGAGTGTATTTAATATCTGTTAATGTCAAATTAATATCTGTAAACATTTATTGACCAATTTTCAATTAGTTTAAATAAAATGTAATAAACTTTATGTATACTGATACTAATTTACATGAAATTTAAAAACATGTATATATTTGACTATACTTTAATTACTTTGTTTAATTAAATGCCGAATAGGCTCCCTTATAAATACCCTAGCATTGACTATCAATATGATTCATATGGATAAAAATATATACGATATCCAGCTCTTCTGACATACATTATTTCCTACATTAATTGATGCCGAAGACTTTTTGATGGGTTTGAGAAGTTCCACCAATATGGATTAGTAGATGTCACATATTTTATCACCGCTATAGCCATTAACTCATAAATTGTATACCCATGGACTTGATACTATTTACTTATTGTAAGCTAACCATAGAATTATTTACTTGAGTAAACACTAGAAACTATTTACTTATTGTAAGCTTAGATAATGAAAAAACTTTGATAATTAATCCAAATAATTAATATCTATGAAATGATAATCCAGATTCAGAGTTAACTTTATTACTTGTTAAACTCATATACTTGTGATACATTTTACTGTGCTATAAAATAACTAACACTTGCATTGATTTTTATAGTGTCTTGTCTCTCTATAATTTCAATACTTAATGGTATTTGAGCTATTATAATTACAATGATTCTTAGATTTAGACTTCTTGTTTTTTGATTTGCTTTGACGTTTTCTCTTGGTTGAATTTCTTCAATTAACTTTGTATATAATTCTAAAGAGATTGATGTTTCACTTGTCTATTTCTGTTGAATCTCCTTGCTGAAAATTAGATCATGAACATCATCGAATTTCAATTTATTAGTTCTTGATGAACTATGCACAACTATAATTGTAATATTAATTTTTGATAAAGAACACAGTAAGTATCAAAACACATACTTCATCATTGACTTCAATACCAAACAAACTTAATTGGGTTGTGATTGTGTTGACTTCATTGAGTTGTTGGGACATTGATGTGCTTTCTGTCAACTTCATATTGAAAAACACCTCATCATGTGCACTTTTTAGCATCAATTAGTTTTTCGTATATACTAGCAAGTGCATTCGTAAGCCTTACTATGCTCTTCTCATTTTTTATATTGAAAGTAAGTTGGTAAGATATCATATTTCAGATGAATTCAAGTGCTAATATGTGCTCTTCTTTCTTCACAGACTCTATCTTCTTCCTCAGAAGAGGTTGATATAGATTTTTTAGTATATATATTCCTCCATCAATAATTTCTATAATCCAAATTTCATTCCATAGATTTTTTTTATTTTCACTTTTCCTTCATATGCAGTCATTACTGTCTACAAAATATGACTTCTTCTAGATAATTCTTGCAAAACACTGCGTATGAGAATTGAGAAAACCGCTTTTGACATGCTGAGATTGTCTGCAAAATTTTTACTATCTATTAAATTCATTATTATCATCAATAGTAACTTCACTTAATTGGGCATCATAATGCACAACCTAAACCTCCAATACTAATTGTTGAGAATAACTTGATTTCCTATTTGTTAGATTTATGAAAGAGAACAAATATATATATATATAAATGAAACACAAAATTTACATTGTTCGGCACATGCTTACCTATATAATGGGCTCTTCTCTTTTCTCTCTTCTTCACTATGAATTAGGTGAATGTAAGAAATATATACTTTTGAAATCTCAATGCTTATTATATGTTGATCTATGCTAGAAAAATAATAAAAAAAAAGGAGTTTATGCTTCTTTTTTTGACAAAAAATGGGGAGTAGACGTCCCCCATTTTGACATTAAATATTTGACCACTTATATGTGTTTTATATTTTGGCACATGTTTCATAAAAGAAGATTTTTTTAATTTTTTATTTCATGATAATTAGATCACAAATCAATTTTACATAATGCTTTATTATATACAACTAATCAAACAATTCATTAATTCTCAGAATAAGATATTTGTTTTTGATTATTATTATAAATAAATCATGAATATAGATAATTTTTCAAAAAATACATTAACAAAGATTCTTGCCACCAAAATATGTACGTATAAACAGTATATACGTACATATAATACTATAGTATTTTATGTACATATATACTGTATACATGTACTCAGCATATATGTACGCATAATACTAGAGTTTATATGTACATATACTGTATATATGGTACATATTTACTGTAGTAATATATCTATCAAAATATAGTTTTTTTTATTTATTTTGATTTTATTGAGTTGTTTAAATTTCTTACAGATATGGTACCGCATTGTTTCCCATTCGAAGCTTGTATAAGTGAAAGAATTTTTCAAAGATATTACGCACCATGACTCGGACAACTTTTTCGCAGTAGAAAGTTAGTGATCGGAGGAGTAGAGAAAGAGAAAGCAACATCAATGTATGAATAGATAGATCATAGTTTATGCACAGTCGGTAGATACATTGATTAAAAAGATGTAATATAATTTTGTTATTTTTTTTGTTTTAGTTATTTAAAATATTGTATTAGAATAAGTTATTAAAAGATTTTTTTGTTTAATTTAAAAGTTTCATTTATAGTTTCTATTTTTATTCAATTTAATATAAAAATATAAAAATATTAATAATTTTTTGTTGAAGCTATATAACAATCAACTTTAATATGTGTTTGTTCATGTTATAATAACTATTTTTATATATCTGTGAATATGTTTGTGTGTCTTCAAATTTTTTGGGCAGAGTTTTAGCCTATTATAGATATGTAAAAGCATATTATTTGTAGTGGTAGCAGTGGCAGTGATAGCAGTGGCAGCATCGACAGTGAAGGTAGCAGCGACAGTGGCAGAGGTGGCGTAGTGGTGCAGAAGCAGTAGTGGGAGCAGCGGCGACAACGGTGGCAGCGGCGGTAGTGGCGGCATCAGTGGCAGCAGGTTGTAGCGGAGGTAGCGGCAGCATCAACGGCAGCGATGTAGCAGTGGTAGTGGTGTAGTTGTGGCAGCGGCGGTAGTGGGGTAGCAGTGGTAGCCAGGGCAGCGACGCAGCAACGGTAACACCAGTGGCAGCGGCACTGGTAGCAATGGTAGCATCGGCAGTAGAGGTAGTAGTGGTAGTGGTAGGGGTAGTGGCACCGGTAGCACTGACAGTAATGGCAGCACCGACAGCCACTACAGTACACCTATAGCAGCGACAACAACATGGGCAACGGCAGGAGCAGCAGGGATAGTGGGAACAGCACCAACGGCAACAAATGTGATATTTACGTATGTATATAGTCAATATATACGTACATAATATACAGTATTTTATGTACGTATATCCTGAGTATATATGTATGCATTTACTACAGTAATTTATATTTATCAAAACATAGTTTCTTTTAAATTATTTTGATTTGATTGTGTGGTTTAAATTTCTTAGATATGGTGCCACATTGTTTCCAATACAAAGCTTGTATAAGTGAAGGAAATTTTCAATAGACATGAAGCACCATGACCCAGACAGTTTTTTCGCAGCATAAAGTTGGTGATTGGAGGAGCAGAGGGAGAGAAAGCAACGTTAATACGTGGATAGATTATACTTTATGCACAGTCGAGTAGATACATTGATTAATAAGATGTAATATAATTTTGTTATTTTTTGTTTTATTTATTTAAAATATTGTATTAGAATAAGTTATTAAATAATTTTTTTTGTTTAATTTAAAATTTTCATTTATAGTTCTTTTTTATTCAATTTAATATAAAAATATTAAATTATTTAATTAAATTTTTGTTGAAGCTGAATGACAATCAACTTTAATTTGTGGTTATTCATCTATAATAACTATTTTTATATATCTGCGAAATATTTGTGTTTATCCGAATTTTTGGGTAGAGTTTTAGACTATTATAGGTATGTAAAAGCATGTTATCAGATGGAAAGATGATTTGGGCATTACTAAGAAGTTGAAAGCTAATAATCCTATGCAGTCTGAAATCCGGCACTTTTGTCTGGATTAAAGATAGAAAAATAAAGAACATTTAAATACAAACTGATTAAAGTATGTTAGTAGGTATTATTAAAGGTTAGAGATTGCTTTGGAAATACATAAATGACATAGAAGGAATCATACAATTGGTTCACGAGCTAAATTACAGTATTATGCACATATTTAAAGAAGTGAATTAAGTAGCCGATAAACTAGCTAAAGAAGGTGAAAAATTAATAAATCAGGTCTTTGATGCTCAAAACATGCCCACTAAATATAGAGGTTACACAAACTAGATGAATAGGATATCCTATATTCAGAAAGTTAACACTTAATTCTAAGAATCTTTTAGGAAGTATATAAGTAAAAAAGTGCTAGTATATTAATTAACCTTTAACTCTATAGACATGGTAGGTTAAATTTAAAGAACATGTGATCACATGATAGGATTCTGTACTGCATTATGGTAGGATTCCTAAAAATTTTCTGCATGTGTAATGTGTTTAGTAACCCAGTCCTGTGCTATGCTTAAACAGATTCTGTTTGGGACCTTACAGTGAATTTATTGATAGTTTTACTTTATGTTAATTTATGGATGAATGGTAGTGAGGATGGTGCAAGCTGTTGTCAGAAGGCAACAATAAATTGTTTAGTTTTTCTTGAAAGAGCAAGTGCCAGAGTTAATGGAATGAAGATCTTTTAATGTCACAGAGACGGAAGTAGTTAAAAAGATTTGTTTTTTTTGTTATTTTGTGTAATAGAGATGCTAAAACTGCTAAATAATGCTTCTAGAGGAAGTCTGAAACTACAGGGGAGACAATGTAAATGTAGTCAATGCTTTGCGGTGATCTGTGAAATATGCAGGATAATGGCAGTGGTATGATTTAGCATCCTGGTCGTGTAAATCATGATAAGAAAAATTTTATAGGGTGGTGATGAATGTACCGCTAAATCAACAAAAGAAAGAAGGTGATAAATGTATAATGTTTTGTTCTGTTTCTTAAAAGTGCAGGGAAGCTAGTCCAATATCAACCATTCTACAATGATTGATAAAAACACATAGACAGAAGCAAGACTAGTGCAGCTTGTTATGTTTGTCTGTTATTCTTTGTTGTGTAACAGAGAATAAGAAGAAGCCCTAGGGGTAAATAAGAGCATGGCAGAAAATAGAAGAAGCAATAATATCAGGACAACAGCACAAGAATATTTGAGCCTTAGGGTTAAAAACAACAATAGCAAGAAGTATTTGAAGGCAGAGTGAAACAACAGGAGGGAGGAACTTAAAGGCAGACAAGGTGAATTTGGAAAGTATAGGCAGATTCTACGCAAAAGCACAGAAGAAATTAAACATATATATCAGGACAACAACAAAAAGGATAATAAAGGCAGCACAAGAAGGCAAGAGGCTCATGCATAAAGATCAAGGAAACTTCAAGCAAAAACATGAAAGAAAAGGCAGGCAGAAAATTTAGGCAGATATTATTGTTAAATCTATCGGAACTAAAACTAGGAGATTCTTATGAATTAAGAATTTAGGCATCTTAGATTAAATAAATTTTATTATTGTTTGTTTTATTTCTTTAATTTTGATATGGGTGTAAAAGGGCAGGGGTAGTATTAGCTTGTAACAATGGTATTCCACCGCCAAAAGAGATGGCTATTATAATTAATAAAATAAACTTTGAAAAAAAAAATAATAATAATAATAATAAGAATAGAAGAATAGAAGAATAAGAAGAATAAACATATTAAAAGATTAAAGAGAATAAAAAAAATAAGAAGAATAAGAAGAAAAAATAAGAAGAATAAAAGAATAAAAGATAGAAGAATAAAAAGAATGAAAAGAATAAGAGAATAAGAATAAAAAATAAGAACAATAAGAAAGAATAAAAAGAATAAGAAGTATAAAAGTAATAAGAAGATTAAAAAGACTAATATGAATAAGAAGAAATAAGAATACTAAGAAGAATACAAAGAATAAGAAGAATTAGAAGAATAAAAATTTAGAAGAATAAGAAATAGAAAAAAAAGAATTCGAAGAATAAGAAGAATAAGAAGAATACGAAGAATTAGACGGTTAATAAACTTAGAAGAATTAGATGAATAAGAATAATAAAAAGATTAAGGAGATTAAGAAGAATAAGAAGAATTTGAATAATAAAAATGATAAAAATAAGAAGAAAAAGAAGAATAAGAATAATAAGTAGAATAAGAACAATAAGAAGAATAAGAAGAATAAAAAGATTTTAGAGAATAAGAAGAAAAAGAAAAATAAGAATAATAATAAGAATAAAAAGAATACGAAGAATAAGAAGAATAAAAAGAATATGAAGAATAATAATAAAAATTTGAATAAAATTATAATAAAAATAAGTAGAATAAGAAAAATAAAAGAATAGGGAGAATAAGAAAAATAAAAGAAGAAGAAGATTTAGGAGAATTAGAATGATACAATAAAAGAATAATAAGAAGAATAAAAAGAATACCAAAATAAGAGGAATAATAAGAATAAGAAGAATAAGAATTATTAATAAAAATAAGAAGGATAAAATGAATAGGAAGAAAAAGAAGTATAAAAGAATAAGAAGAATAAGCAAAATAAGAAGAATAAGAAGACTAAGAAGAATAATAAGAAATAGAATAATAAGAAGAATAAGAATAAAAATAAGAATAATTAGAATAAAAAAATAAGAAGAATAAGAATAAGGTGAGTCAGGGGGTCGGTCACTTACAGTCTAGGCTGTAAGTGTTTGGGGGCTATACTCTAGTTAGGGAGTTAGTTTACTGTAGTTCAAGTAGATATGAAAGGAAGCATCAAGCGCACAAGAAGCTGAATGAAGGAAGCACAAAGAGGATAGAACAAGGGCCCTCAAAGCTGGATAACGTGGGCAGCTCAAGATAGAAGAGAAAAAAAGCACAACAAAAGGGCAATAAATCACACGTCGATCTAGAAACATTTTGAAGATATGAACTAGTGGAGAAGGATTTAAAGGGGGAAGATATTGATATAGTCTTTCTAGACTGTACCAATATTTTGTGCAGGTAATGAGTATATAAAGGTGTAGATCTCCTGTTATCTTTTTTGCAGACTTGAGAGGGCTGGAGGATTTAGAGTTGGACAGAAAACAACGGCTAAGCATTGGTAACCTATTTACATGCAATTTTGCTAAGGGTCTATCGACATTTAGGATGTCTGTAACTTGTCTATGATGTGCGTCTGTATCGTTTATGTAGTGCGGATCTGTGAGTCATAGTTTTGGGTCAATTTGATGAGAAATGACTGCTTGCCGAGCATCCTGTAAATATAGGCTAGAACTTGTCTTGTTTTTTATTTTAAGAACTGGGTGTAAAAGGAGAAATGGTAGTCTTTAGTTTGTAAAAATGGTATTCCTACGCCAAAAGAGGGTTATAATAATAAAACAAAAATTTTTTTAAAAAAAGAAAAAAAGAAGAATAAGAATAAGAAGTAGAATAAAAAGAATAAGTAGAATAATAAGAATAAAAGAATCAGAAAAAAAAAATAAGAAGAATAAGAAGAATAATAAGAATAAAAGAATCAGAAAATAAAGAAAATAAGGAGAATAAGAAGAATAATAAGAATAGAAGAATAAGAAGAATAAGAACAATAAGAAGAATAAGAAGAATAAGAAGAATAAGAAGAATAAGAAGAATAAGAAAAATAAGTAGAATTAGAAGAGTAAGAATAATAAGAAGGGTAATAAGAATAAGAAGAGTAAAAGGAATAAGAAGAGAAAGAAGAATAAGAAGGGTAAGAAGAATAAGAAGAATAAGAAGAGTAAGAAGAATAAGAAGGGTGAGAAGAATAAGAAGAATAAGAAGAATAAGAAGAATTAGAAGAATAAGAAGAATAAGAAGAATAAGAAGAATAAGAAGAATAAGAAGAATAAGAAGAGTAAGATAATTAAGAAGATTAAGAAGAATAAGAAGAGTAAGATAATTAAGAAGATTAAGAAGAATACGAAGAATAAGTAGAATAAGTAGAAAAATAAGAATAACTAGAATAAAAAAAAAGAAGAAGAATAAGAAGAATAAAAAGAATGAGAAGAATAAGAATAATAAGAATATTTAGTAGAATAAGAAGAATAAGTAGAATAATAAGAATAAAAGAATTAGAAAAAAATAAAATAAGAAATAAAAAGAATAATAAGAATAAGAAAATATAAAGAATAAGAAGCATATGAATAATAAGAAGAATAAGAATAATTAGGAGAATAAGGAGCATAAGAAGAATAAGAAGTATAAGCATAATAAGAAGAATATGAAGAATAAGAAGAATAAGAAGAATAAGAAGAATAAAAATATTAAGAAGAATGAGAAGATTATGAAGATTAAGAATAATAAGAAGAATAATAAATTAGAAGAATAAGAATAATAAGAATAATAAGAATAATAAGAAGAAAAAGAATACTAATAAGAAAAAGTATAATAAGAAGAATAAGAAAGATAAGAAGAAAATGAAGAATAAGAAGAATAAGAAGAATAAGAAAAATAAAAAGAATAAGAAGAATAAGAAAAATTAGAAGAATAAGAAGAATAAACATATTAAAGAGATTAAAAATAACAAGAATAAGAAGAATAATAAGAATAAGATAAATAAGAAGAATAACAGAAAAATGAAGAATAATAAGAATAAGAAGTAAAAAAGAATAAAAAGAAAAAGAATAATAATAATGAATAATAAGAATAAGGAGAATAAAAAGAATAAGGCGAATAAAAAGAATAAGAATAATAAGAAGAATAATAAGAATAGAAGAATAAGAAGAATAAGAAGAAAAACAAGAATAAAAAAATAAGAAGAAGAAAAGTAGACGAAAAAAAAGAAACATAAGAATAAGAAGAATAAGAAGAATAAGATCAAAAAGAATATGAAGAATGAGAAGAATAAGAAAATAAGACGAATAAGAAGAATACGAAAAATAAGAAGTATAATAAGAATAAGAAGAATAAAAAATAAGAAGTATAATAAGAATAAGAAGAATATGAATAATAAGAATAATAAGACAAATAAATAGAATAAGAAGCATAAGAATAATAAGAAGAATAAGAAGAATAAGAAAAATAAGAAGAATAAGAAGAATAAGAAGAATAAGAATAAGAAGATAAGAATAATAAAAAATAATAGACGAATAAGCAGAAAAGTAGAATAAGAAGAATAAGAAGAATAAGAAGAAGAAAAATAAAAAAGAATAAGAATAAGAAAAATAAAAAGAATAAGAAGAAAAATAAAATAAGAAGAAAATAAAAATAAGAAGAAAATAAAATAAGAAGAATAAGAATAATAAGAAGAATTAGAAGATTAAAAACAATAAGAAAAATACTAATATAAGAATAATAAGAAGAATAAGAAGAATAAGAAGATTATTAAAAATAAGAATTAGAAGAATATTAAAAATAAGAAGAATAGGTTGATTAATAATAAGAAGTAAGAAGAATAAAAAGAATAGAAGAATTAGAATAATAAAAATATTATTAAAAATAAGAAGAATAAGAAGAATAAGAAGAATTAAAAAAATATAAAAAATAATAAGAATAAGCTTTTTCTGTGCAGAAAAATCTTATTCTTAAAATGGTTAACTATACTAGATAGAATTGAGTGTATGGGTCAAAACCTAGTTATTCTGCTCTAGGGGGTCCTTTAGCTTATCTGCATTAATTTTATTCTTCTATTTTTCTTTTTGCACGAAAGGTGGGGGGTTTGGGAATGGGGTATGTAGGTTTCTTGGTGTTTTTGGTGAGTGCATGTGTTGAATTGGGTGCTATCAGTGCATTAGTGAAGAGATGCAGGAACCTACATAGGAAGCAAAGTAGCAGGAAATGTAGAATTGAGTGTTCTGCATTAGCCTATTCTATGAAAGTAGTACTGCATTGAATGTGTATATTAACTGAATATTATAGTGGTTTTTATTGTTTAAGTCTTAATGTGTAACTTTGAAGGGGCCGTGTTTGGCTGGTTTTAAATTAGTAGAGTCAGAAGGCCACTTGTTAGGGGTTGTTTATTGTTTATATTCTCAACAAGACCATCAAGGCTCCAGATAGAGGTAGAATGGCGGATAGATCAGGATGATGGAAGAATAAAAACAACAATGGGGAATAGTAGGAGTAGCAGAAAGATCTAACAAGGAGGCTTATATTTTTTGTTAGTAAATATGTTGAAATTTTAAGGGAAATTGGGGGTTAAGGGCTGGCATATAGGTATGATGCAGTAATTAGTTTTGCAAGTGGCATTCGGAAAAATGAAGGCAAAAGCAATTAGGTAAAGTGGCCGGGGACGACAAGATAGTTCAAAGGAGAATACCTTGAAAGTGGTAGAGGACATGTGGGAAAGTTGAAAGCTTAACAAAGGGAAAAGGGGATATCTTACATGGGTTGAGCAAAAAGATATTCAGACTCATTTGAAGCAAGGTGAGAAAGCTAATAGAAAATGGAAGGCCTAACAGAGCTTCCATCGTACCAAATTGTGTTATTTAGAGAAAGTCCTTATAGTTATTTCATTGTTTATTAAATAGTTATTACTAAAGCCTAGAAAAGGGTGTAAAGGGGAGAAGGATAGTTGTTAGTTTGTACCAATGGTATTCCTCCGCTAAAAGAGTAGGTTATAATTAATAAACAACTTTTTAAAAAAAAGAATAAGAAGAATAAAAGAGAATAAGAATAATAAGACTAATAAGAAAAATAAGAATATTAAGAAGACTAAAAAATATAATAAGAATATGAAGAAAAAGAATAATAAGAAGAATAAGAAGAAATAGAAGAATAAGAAGAATACAGAGAATAATAATAATTATACTAATAATAATAATAATATGTAAAATAAACATATTAAAGAGATTAAGGAGAATAAGAATAATAAGTAAAATAAGAAGAATAATAAGAGAAAGAAGAATATGAAGAAGAATAAGAATAAGAATTAAATAAAGAATAAAAAAAATAAAAAGAATACAAAAGAATAATAAGAATAAGAAGAATAAGAAGAATAAGAAGAATAAAAAGATTAAGGCGGAGTCTGTGTTATTTTCGTGTGTTTGGAGTCTAAGTATAGTCGCATGGCAAAGTAAGAGGTGGGTGCTGAAGAACCAGCTCATAACAAAATGATGGAGGAAGCCAATGCATATACAAGGATGGAAACTTTGAAATTGAATAGCAAGAAGTAGAAAATAACAATGCATGGAGGATTAAAAATGCAACTGTATTTGGATATATATTTTAAAAGGGTAAAGGCAAGGCAGAAAAATGGTATTTTAGTTGTGCGGATATGATGCTTTTTTTTGGTATACAGAATAGAAGCTATGAAAGAGCAATAGGGAGGGACAAAAGAGGCTAAGGAAATGCAGTAAAAGCGGCTAAGAGGAGAGAGGAAGGAAAGCTATCGGAAGGCAGCAAAAGAGGTACTTGTGAGACACCAAAAAAAAGGATATTGGGCGACTGTAAAAGTAATATTGGGAGGCAGCAAAATAAGATATCGGGAGATAACAAAAAAGCTTAGGGGAGGTAGCAAAAGAGGCTTACGAAAGAGGAAGGAAAGCTAATGATACACTCAGAAGCTAAAGATTAAAAATACATGTTACATAAATATCAAGAAGTATATACGGTTATTTAATCTATAAAATTAATGATTATGTGAGTCATAATAACAAGTATATACATGGATAATTGGTAGAAGTATATAGGTGGTTAGAAGGGTGTAAAGGGCTTAGGTAGCAAGTAAGTAGGTTATAAAATGGTATTCCTCCGCCAAAAGAGAGGGCAAATTTTAATAAAATACTTATTAAAAAAGAATAAAAAGATTAAGAAAAATAAGAAAATAAGAAAAATAAGAAAATAATAAAAAATAAGAAAATAGAAAAATAAAAACTAAGAAGAATAAGAAGAATAAGTAAAATATGAAGAATAAGAAGATTAATGGATAATAAGAATAAAAAAATAAAAAGAATTAAAAAAATAGGATGTATACGAAGAATAAAAAGAATAATAAGAATAATAAGAATAAGAAAAATAAATAAATTAAAAGAAAAGAAATATAAGAACAATATGAAGAATACGAAGAATAAGAAGAATAAAAAGAATAAGAAGAATTAAAAGAATAAGAAGAATTAAAAGAAAAAGAAGAATTAAAAGAATAAGTAGAATAATAAGAATAATAAGAAGATTAAGAAGTGTAAGAAGAATAAGATGAATATGAAGAATATGAAGAATTTGAAGAATAAGAAAATAAAAATAAAAAGATAATAAAAATAAGAAGAATAATAAGATTATGAAAAATAAGAAAATAAGAAGAATAAAGGAATAAGTAGAATAAAAGAATAAAAAGAATAATAAGAATAATAAATATATGAAGAATAAAAAAATAAGAAGAATAAGAAAAATAAGAAGAATACGAAAAAATAAGAAGTTATAGAAGAATAAGAAGTATTAGAAGAATTAGAAGAATAAGAAGAATAAGAATAAGAATAATAGAAGAATAAGAAGAATAAGAAAAAATAAGAAAAATAAGAATAATAAGAATAGAAGAATAAGAAGAATAAGAAATAAGAAGAATAAAAAGATTAATGATAATAAGAATAAAAAATAAAAAGAATAAAAAATAGGATGAATAAGAAGAATTAGAAAAATAAAAAGAATAAAAAGAAATAAAAAGAATAAGAAGAATAAAAAGAATAAAAAGAATTGAAAGAATAAGAAAGATAAGAACAATAAGAAGAATACGAAGAATAAGAAGAATTAAAAGAATTAAAAGAAAAAGAAGAATTAGAAGAATAAGTAGAATAATACGAATATTAAGAATAATAAAAAGTGTAAGAAGAATAAGATGAATAAGAAGAATATAAAGAATTTGAAGAATAAGAAGAAAAAAAATAAAAAAAAAAGAATATCAAAAATAAGAAGAATAAGAAGAATATGAAAAATAAAAAAAAAATAAAAGGAATAAGTAGAGAAGGTAGAATATAAATATAAAATATAAAAAGAATAAGAAGAATACAAAGATAAAAAAATAAGAATAATAAGAAGAATAAGAAGAATAAGATGAATTAGAAGAATAAGAAGAATAAGAAGAATAAGAAGAATAAGAAGAATAAGAAGAAAGAGATGAATTTGACGAATAAGACGAATAAGGTGAATAAGAAGAATCAGAAGAATAAGAAGTATTAGAAGAATTGAAGAATTATAATAATTAGAAGAATTAGAAAAATAGGAAGAATAAGAAGAATAAGAAGAATAAGAAGAATAAGAAGAATAAGAAGAATAAGAAGAATAAGAAGATTAAGAAGAATAAGAACAGAAAGAATAATAAGATATAAGAAGAAAAAAAGAATAAGAAAAATAAGAATATTAAAAAGAATAAGAAGAATAAGAAGAATAAGAAGAATAATAAGATAATAAGAAATGATAAGAGTATGAATAATAAGAATAGAAAGTAGAATAAGATATAAGAAGAATAAGTACAATAAGAAGATTAACAAAAAAAAAGAAGAATAAGAAAAATAAGAATAATAAGGAAAATATGAACAAATAAAAGATAATGGAGAATAATAAAAATAAAAAGACTAAAAAAATAAGATAAATAAGAAGATTAGAAGAATTAAAAGAATAAGAAGAATTAAAAGAATAAGAAGAATTAAAAGAATAAGAAGAATTAAAAGAATAAGAAGAATAAGAATATTAGAACAATAAAAAGAAAAAATAATAATTAAAAGAATAAGATGAATAATTAGAATAATAAGAAGAATAATAATAATAATAATAAATAAAAGGTATAAAAAGAATAAGAAGAATAAGAATTTTAAAATAAAATTGAAGAAGAATAATAAGAAGAATAATAATATAAGAATAATAATAATAATATGAATAATGAAAGAATAAGAAGAATAAATGAATAAAAAGAATAAGAGGATTAGAAGAATAAAATGAATAGTAGAATAAGAAAAACAAGTAGAGTGAGAAGAATAAGAAGAGTAATAAAAATAATATGATAAGAAGAATGAGAAGAATAAGAATAAAAAGAAAATAAAAATAATAAGTTGAATAAGAAAAATAAAAAGATTAAGAAGAATAAGAAGATTAAGAAAAATAAGATGTATTTAATGAATAAAAGGAATAAGAAGATTAAGAAGAATTAGAAAGATAAGATGAAAAAGAACGATAGAAGGAAAAGAAAGATAAGATAAATAAGAAGGATAAAAATAATTAGAAGGATAAGAAGAATAAGAATGATAAGTAGAATAAGATGAATAAGAATAATTTATAGAATAAGTATATTAATATAATAATAAGATAAATAAAAAAGAAGAAAAAGAATAATAAGAAGAATAAGTAGAATAAGAAGAATAAGAAAATAAAAAGAATATGAAGAGTAAGAATAATAAGACGGATAAGAAGCATAATTAGAAAAGGTAGAATAAGAAAAATAATAAGCTTGAAAACAATACGAAGAAAAAGATGAATAAGAAGAAAATAAAAATACTTAGAATATGAAGAATAAAAAAATGAGAAGATAAGAATAATAAGAAGAATAAAAAAAATAAAAATAATAAGAAGAATAATATGTATTAGAAGAAGATTAAGAAGAAAAAAAAAAAAAAAAAAGAAGAATAGAAAAAGATTAAATAGAAAATAAGAAGAATAAGAAGAATAAGAAGTAAAAAAAATAAAAAGATTAAGAAGAATAAGAAGATTATGAAGAATAAGAATAATAAGAAGAATAAGATGATAAGAAAATAAAAGGAATATGAAAAAAATACAATAAGAAGAATAACAATAATAAAAGATTAAGAAGAATGAGAAAAATAATAAAATAAGTAGAATAAGAAAAATAAGAAGGATAATAAGAATAAGCATAATCAGAAGATTAAAAAAATAAATAGAATAAAAAGAATAAAAATAAAAAGAATAAAAAGAATAAGAATAGTTATAAGAATAAGAAAAATAAGTATAAAAAGAAGAATAGAATAAAAAGAAGAATAAAAAATAAAGAAAATAAGAAAAAATAAAAAGAATAAGAAGAATATAAAAGAATATGTATAATAAGAAGATTAAGGAGAAAATATGAATAAAAAAAATAAATAAAAAAGTAGAAAAAGATTAATAAGAACAATATGAATAATAGAATAATAAGAAGAAAAAGTTGAATAAGAAGAATAAGTAGAATAGAATAATAAGAAGAATGAGTAGAATAAGAAGAAAAAAATTAATAAGAAGAATAAAAAGAATTAAATGAATTAGAAGATTAAAAAGAATAAAAAAATATGAAATAAGAATAATAAGATAATAAGAATAATAAGAATAATAAGAATAATAAGAATAATAAGAATAATAAGATAATAAGAATAATAAGAAGAATAAGAAGAATAAGAAGAATATAAGAATAGAAGAATAAGAAGAATAATAAGTATAAGAAGACTAAGTAGAATAAAAGAATAATAAGAAAAGTAGAATAAGAAGAAAAAGTAGAATAATAAGAAAAATAGTAGAAACGGTAGAATAAAAAAATAATAAGATTGAAACAAATACGAATAATAAGACGAATAAGAAGAAAAACAAAAATAAGTAGAATATGACGAATAAAAAATATGATATAAATAAGAAGAATAAGAAGAATAATATGTATAAGAAGACTAAGTAGAATAAATAATAATAAGAGTAAGTGAAATAAGAAGAAAAAGTAGAATAGGGTGAAAAAGAAGAATAAGAAGAATAAGAAGTATTAGAAGATTAAGAAGATATATAAAAATAAGAATAATTAGAAAAATAAGAAGAATATAATGAATAATAAGAAATGAAGAATAAGAAGATAACTAATAAAAGAAGATAAGAAGAATAAGAATAATAGAAGAATAAAAGAATAAATGGAATATGAAGAATAGAAACAATAATAAGAATAACATGAATAACAAGATTAATAATAATAATAATATTAAAATGAATAAAAAGAATAAGAATAATTATAAAAATAATAATAAATATAATAAGAAGAATAAATATAATAAGAAGAACTAGAATAAAAAGAAAGATAAGAAAATAAAGAAGAACAAGAAGAATAAGAAGAATAATAAGAATAATAAGAATAATAAGAATACTAAGAATAATAAAAAGAATATTTAGAATAAAAAGTTTAAGGAGAATTATAAGAATTAAAAGAATAAAATAAAAAAGTAGAATATGATTAATATGAAGAATAAGAATAATAAGAATAAGAGAAGAAAAAGATGAATAAGAAGAATAAAAGAATAAAAAGAATAAAAAGAATAAAAAGAATAAAAGAAATAAGAAGAATAACAAGAATAAGAAGAATAAAAGAATAAGAAGAATAGGAAGAGTAAGAAGATAACAAGAGTAAGAAGAACAAGAAAAGTAAGGAGAATAAGAAGAGTAATAAGATAAGATGAATAAGAAGAAAAAAGAAGAATAAACACAATAAGGAGAATAAGAAGAATAAGAAGAATAAGATGAATAAAAAATTAAGAAAAATTTTAAAAATAAGAAACATTAAAAGAAGTATAAGAATAATAAGAATAAGTAAAATATGAGAATAAGAATATTAAAGAGAGTAATAAGATTAGAAGTTTAAGGAGAATAATAAGAATAAAAAGAATAAATAGAATGATTTAAAAGGATGAATAAGAAGAATAAGATAGATAAGAATAATAAGAAAAATAAGAAGAATAAGAAGAATAAAAAATAATAAAATATTAGAAAAATAAAAAAAATACGAAGAATAAGAATTATATGAATAATATGAAGAAGAAGAAGAAGAATAAGAAGAATAAAAAAATGAATAAGAATATTAGAAGAATAATCATAATAATAAGAAATCAGAAGAATTAAAAGAATAAGAAGAATAATATGAGTAATAAGAATAATAAGAGTAAGAAGTAAAAGAAGAGTAAGAAGAATAAGATGAATAAGAAGAATAAGTAGAATAAGAAGAATAAGAATAATAAGAAATATAAAAAGAATAGTATGAATAAGAAGAATTAAAAGAATTAGAAGAATGAGAAGAAAAAGAGAATAACAAGATAAAAAAGAAGAATAAGAAGAATATGAATAGTAAGAAGAATAAGAAGAGTAAGAAGAATAAGATGTAGAAAATAAGTTGAATAAGAATAATAAGATAAGAATAAAGAAGAATAAAAGAATAAGTATAATAAGAAGAATAAGAAGAATAAAAATAAGAAGAATAAGAAGAATTAGAACAATAAAAAAGATTAAGAAGAATAAGAATAAAAAATATAAGAAGAATAAGAATAATAAGAATAAAAGAATAAAAGAAGTAGAAATCGAGGAATAAAAAAACAAAAATAAGTATAATAAGAAGAATAAAAAGGATAAAAAAAATAGAAGAATAAAAGATTAAAAAGAAACAAAAAGAATAAAAATATTATACGAATAAGTAGAATAATTATAATAATAAGAATAATAATAATAATAAAATAATTAGAAGAATAAAAAAATACAAATAATAATAATAATGAACAAATTTAAAAACTCATCTTTCTAATCAGAGAAAATGCTCTCAACTTCTAGAGAGAGAAAACTCATCTCATTTTCTTTTTTCAATAATGTTCTCAATTCTAAGGGAGAAAACTTCAATTTCTAGAAAGAAAAATATCCATTCCTATTAAATCCAAGCTGGTTGCAACTCAAAATGGAGTAAAGAGACCTCTTATCAATAAAGAAGTCTTTTGCCTCAATTTTAAAGGAACTCCTACTATCTCCTTGAATATTTTGGAACAAAGATGGAAATCCCACGATATATTTTCCATCCGAATAGTTACAGAAGCTTGTAGAGGTCTTCATGTTCATGTTGATATGAAAGTTCTTCCATGGCAGACCTCTCTAAAATGTGATACAGACCTTCATTAATTCATTTAAGCTCAAAGGAACGGTTAAGTTTGCCGATTTCCATGCTAAACACATATTTTACAGTGCATGATGGAGGAGGATTATCACGTATTTGGTTATGGGGGCAATGGAATGTTAATGGCTACCCTATGCGAATATTGAAATGGACAAAAAACTATAGTCCACATGAGGAGGCCTCGATAGCCCCGGTATGGTTTTCTCTCCCAAACCTTCCAATATTTATGTATAATATGCATTTTCTTCACTTTATTGCTTCATGCTTGGGTTTTCCTATGATCCGAGATAAGGCGACCGTAAACATGACTAGGCTGAGTAAGGCTTGGGTATGTGTTGAGTGTAACTTGCTACACATTAGCCTACATGAATCTGGATAGGTAGTGGGCAGGTAGATCAGAGTCTAGGTTTCTTGCAACCTGTCATGCTAAAAAACCTACCATCCTATTGTAGTGTATGTAAAAGGCTAGGGCATGCCAAGGGGGAGTGCAAGCTTGGGCTAGAGAAGAAGGGCAGAAAGAGGGGGCAGGTAGGTAGAGGATGGGTAAGGGAAAAAAAGTTATTGATTAGGAGGCAAGAGGGGGCAGGAATGAGATAGGGAAATTTATTAGAGGTAGTTTTATGCATTGCTGAAGGCAAGTAGAGGGGGGAGGCAAGGGCAGTGGGTCTTCTAGATCTCTAGATCTTCTAGATCTTCTAGATCTTCTAGAAGGTCCATATATGGAGGTCTGGAAGGAGGAAGGAATGGGCAGTAACATAGGAGGGCTAAGGCCAGTAGAGGAAGGGGTGGTAACCCTAAAAGAGTGGAGGAGTATGGCAGTATGGGCACAAAGAGTAGGGAGGAATGGCAGAAGTTGATAAGGGTGAAGGCTGGATGGAGGTGAAAGGGAAGAGAAAGAGGGATAAAAAATTAATGTCTAGGAGGGTTTTGAGAGAGAAGGGGGAGGAATATAGTTGGATGGATGAGGATCTTATGGATTTTCTAGAAGTAGACTTAGACATATTCAGCTGTCCCTCATTAGGTAGGGATGGAGTAGAGAAGATGGGGATACAGAAAAGGTGAAGGTTGATTTAGAGGTCTAGAGGAGGATTGGGAGAAGCTCACTAGGGATCAAGCTATGGAAGCCTTAAAAAAATGGCAAAGCAACTTGGGCAGCAACCTAAATATAGAGAGTTAATGCAAATTACTCCTCGTGCGGAAAACAATCAAGAAATAGGATGAAACATTTAAATAAGACACGAGCTGAAATTACTATGAAAGCTCAAGCTAAATCTGGATTTTATGGATAGGTGCCTATACTGGAATATAAGGGTGTGGCCAATAACCCCTCGATTAATAGGCTAAAAAAGTTAATAAAAATACATAAAATCAACTTAGTTATTATTGAGAAACCTATGATAGATAAGGACCAGTTGGATAAACATAGTAAGATTTTAGGTTTTTAATGCATATGCTAATCTAAATAGTAAGCTTTGGATCATGTGAAGCAATAAACTAGATATTATAATCTTAAAAGATACTGAACATGTAGTTAATTTTAAAATTATAAAGAAGCAGAAGGAATAATATCAGTGGTATATGCAAACAATGCTAAGAAAGATAGATTAGAGTTATAGAAGGAGATGGAGGATAACATAGCTATCAAGGATACTCCTAGATCATTGGAGAAGATTTCAACATAATAAGAAATGCACATGAAAAGAAAGGGGGTAAAACTCCTGATACTATGGCCATGACACAATTTAATGATATAATATCCAGAGACAACATGATGGAAGTGGATTTTACAGGATCTCGATTCACTTGGTGTAACAACTGGCATAAAAGAGGAGCAATCTGGGCCAGGCAACGGGGTTATGTGTAATGCTAAGTGGGTTTCTGAGCAAGGGGTTACAGGGATAAGGCATTTAAATAGAACATGCTCGGATCACAGTCCATTGCTACTCTCTATTCTTAAAAATCATCGGATGGCAGAAGCTTTAAATTTCAGAATATGTAGGCAAAGCACAAAGAATTTGAAATGGTAGTGAAGGAATTATGGAAAGAACCAGCATATGGAAAACCAATGCAGGTACTATAGTTCAAGTTACGTAGATTAAAAAACTATTTGCAATTATGGAACAAATAAATTTTTAGAAATCTAAATTCAAGGATTAATCAAGTAGAAGAAGTAGTAGAGAAGCTGGAATTAAAATTTGAGAGTAATCAGAGTGAGGAGTCCAGACTAAATAAGTGAAGGACATTTGTGGCTCAGATTGCACATGGAGAAATTTTTATGGTAACAGCGGGCAAAAATAAAATGACTGAAGGACGGGGATCAAAATACAAAATTTTTTCACAATATGTGTAAAGTTAAAACACAGAGAAATAAGATTAAGGGTTTTAAGAATAAGGAAGGTACATGGGTAGAAAGCGATAAAAAAATAGCAACCCTTTTTGAGGACTTTTTTAAGAGTCATTTATGCAGGCAAACTAGACATGAAGGAAATTCATTATTGAAAGAATTTAAAACTACTATCACAAATGAACATAATCAAAGAATGGAGAGGATTCCTGGGGAGGAAGAGGTTAGAGAAGCTGTGTTTAGTTTAGATAAAGATAGTGCGGCAGGCTCGAATGGCTGGAATAACTATTTTTTTAGTTATGCTGGCATATTATTAAAAATGATCTTGTAATGGTTATTTCAAGCCTTTTTGCAGGTGCAATTATTCCAAAAGCATGAGTGAATTCTTTTATTGTGCTTATCCCTAAAAAGGTATCTCCTGAGAAATATGAGGATTTTAGACCAATTAGCTTATGTAATGTAGTTTATAAAATATTGACAAAAATCTTGCAAAGTAGGCTAGGCTATATTTTGCCGGAGATAATTTCTAAAGAACAAACGGGTTTTGTCAAAAATAGATTAATGACGAAAATATAAGATCCAAAAGATATCTTCAAATGGGCATGGAAGAAAGATATGCTAAAAGATCAACACCTTCATGTGGAGGGTGCTATCAAAAGCCATTCTATTAGATGAGGATATTCAGAAAAAAAAAGATAATGCTAGCATCTAGATGTGACTGCTGCTTTGAGGCAATAGAAAATATAGACCACATGTTTTCTATAGAGAGGATAGCTCTAGAAGTATGGAACAAATTTGAATCAAATGCGAGAATGAAAAAAAGAGAGCTACCTTTGAAGTCCAGAATAAAATGTTGGAGGTAAGCCCGCACAATGGTAAGCTATTAAAATGGATTAAAAATAATATACCTCACATAGTAGTCTAGTGTATAAGGAAAGTGAGAAAATAAATGTAGATTTGAGAACATTCCAATGAATGCCAAAAGCATACTAGAGGATATAAAAAGAAGAAAGCTCTTCCATTTCAGCCGATAATTTGATAAAAGTCAGTAATAAGGACAAAGAAGCTGGAATAAAAAAAACATGGAGGCTAGAAACTATCATGGAAAAGTCACTAGGCATTAAAATATTTATTTGGAACAAACCACTAAAAGGCGTATTAGCCTTAAATACAGATGAAAGTTTCAAAAGGGATATGGGGGTGGCAGGAAGAGGAGGGGTGATAAGAGATGAGCAAAGAGAGGTCATAAAATTTATAATGAGGGGAACTACCATTTCAGTCTTGCATTAAGAAATTCTGGCCTTGCAAAAAGGCCTGGAAATCTGTAGAAAATATAAATTCCAAAAAATTTAAGTACAGGTAGACTTATGCCTATTGGTGGATCTTGCCACAAGAAAGATAGAATTATTAAGGTTAGAGGAAGAAATAAGTAGCATTAGGCAAGCTCTAATAGAACTGAAAGCTAAAGTGACACACATTTAAAGAGAAGTAAACACACTTCCAGACAAGATTAGTAGAAGAGGGTAGCAAGACACGTTTTCAATAATTGTGGAAAGGATATCCCAAATAGATTCAAAGGCATAATTAATTTAGACACAATAGGTTTTCCTTATTTTAGAATTACAAAGAAGAACCTATAAAAAGAAGAGTGGAGGCGCTGGAGGGTTTAAGCTGGTAGCACATGGGCCCCCCTGGTCCTTAGGGGGGCTTGTATTTGCAACAATAAGAAGCATTAACTAGCAATAATAAGAATTTCTACTAGGAATAGACTACACTATTAACACAGAATAGGAAAACTAAAACAGATAAAAATGAAAGTTAATTTCAGGTTAAAAGATTAAATAGTTGATATATTTCTCCCATGCTGTGTATTTGCCTATGTTGATTTTGCTTGGCTTAGCCTCATAGAACAGGGAGGATTCATTATTGACACTATAAGAGATACTAAAGACAAGATGGCTAGATGCAAGATAGCAAGGGTAAAGGTTTGAAGCAGAATTTTGCACATATCTACAGAATGTGATGGTTGTTTTGTCTATTTTTCTTTGGTTTTGTTTTGCATTATTGAAAATGTAGGAAACACTCTATGTAGAACGAGATACTAAAGACAAAAGATGCACAAGAAGGACTGAAACAATAAAAAAGCATTGCAAGGCAGAAGCAGGAAGATGACAACATAGGGTTTCCTACTGATGCATGAGAGATAGATGCTTTGACTGCTTGTAATTGTTTGAGTTTGGTTTTGTTTGAATGTAGGAGATATAGAGACAATAAGGAAATTGAGGCAGAGCTCCACCAGTAGTAGGGTGGCAGGAAAAAGATAGAAAGAGTATAACATAGTAGTAGCAGCCATGCAAGCTGCTGCTATTAACAGAAATATTACTATGATAAAAGGCAGAAAGACAACAGCAAGGAGGTTTACTTGTCCTATTGTTGCTTGGTTTCTTTGAAAAGGCAGGTGGCATTATAGAGGCAGGAGAAGATACATGTGATACTTGTTTAGCCTAGCTGGAAGAAACAATATTACTATCTTGGCAAAATCTACAAAGGTAGAGAGGTAGCAGTAGGGGAAAGGACTAAAACAGAATGTGATTGTTGTATTGCCTGCTTGTTATTGTTGGCTATAGTATATCTGAAATTGTAGGAGAATTACTAGAGATAGTATGAAAATGGAGGCAGGAGCTCCATGGGTGGTAAATCATTGTGTTATTTAAAAGGGCAGATGGCATATCAGATGTAGAAGGAGAATACAATGCTGGCAAAACCTATAAGGTAGATAAACAGCAGCAAGGAAGAGGACTGAAACAGAATGTGATGTGATGGATGTATTTTTTTTTTATTGTGGGTTTTGGTTTTTCATTGAAGGTGTAGGTTGCACATTAGAGGCAGGAGATGCTCAAGTGGGCAAAGATGCATTCAGGAGCTATAGGGAGTAAATATAAGCAGTAGAAGGACTACTATGTTGCTGTTTTCTACAAAAGGAGGGACAAAGTAGGCAGCGGGAGAATCCAAATAAGTAGAGTGTTTCTTAAAGGGCAAGCAGGCAGAATACACAAGAAGTGTTATAAGGAATATAAGAAAATTTGAAGCAAGGAGAATTTTATAGGAGCAGAGCACGATATAAGGAAAAATAGGAAGAGTAGGAACCTTCTTAATGTAAATGAATCAAAGCCATATATATGCTTCCTTTATATTTCATGTGCTTAAAAGGGTGTATACGGATAAAAGGTACATCTTAGCTTGTATCAATGATATTCCTATGATAAAAGAGAGAGATCTAATAATAAAATAAACGTTAAAAAATGAAGAATTAGAAAAAAAATGAATAAAGAAGAGTAAGATGAAAAATAAGAATAACAAGAATAAGATGAAAAGAAGAATATAAAGATTATGAAGAATGAAAAGAACAAGAAGAATAAGATAAATAATAAAAATCAAAAGTATAAGAAGAATAAGAAGAATAAGAAGAATGACAAGAATAAGAGGAATAATAAGAATAGCATAAGAAGAATAATAATAAAAAGATGAATAAAAAGAAAAAGAAGAATAAGAAAGAAAGAAGAGTAAGAAGAATAACAAAAATAAAAAGAATAAGAAGAATAAAAAGAATGAGAATAATAAGAAGAATAAGTTGAATAAGAAGAATAAAAAGAATGAGAAGAATAAATAAGAAGAATAAGAAAAATAAGAAGAATAAGTAGAATAAGAAGAATAAGTAAAATAATAAGAATAGAAGAATAATAGAATAAAAAGAATTAAAAAATTAAATAAATAAAAGAATAAGAATAATAGAATAATAGGAAGATTAAGAAGAATTAGAAAAAAAGAAGAATAAGAAGAAAAGATGAAAACAAGAAAAAGTAGAATAAAAGAAAAATAAAAATAAGAATAATAAGAAGAATAAGAATAAGAAGGATAAGAAGAATAAAAAGAATAATAAAAATTAATAAAATAGAAGAATAAAAAGAATAAAAGAAAAGGAAAATAAAAATAATAAGAATAATAAGAATAATAAGAATAAAAAGATGATAAAAAAAATAAAAATGAAAAAGAAAAGAATAAAAAAAAAATGAATAAGAAGAATAAGTATATGAAAAAGAATATAAAGAAGAAGAATAATAAAAAGAATAAGAAGAAAAGGATGAATAAGAAATTAAAAAGTATAATAGAATCAAAAAAATAAGAATAAAAAGAAGAATAAAAAGAGAAAGAAGAATACGAAGAATAAAAAAGAATAAAAAATTAAGAAGAATAAGAAGAATAAGAAAAATAAGAAGAATAAGTAGATTTAGATGAAAAAGAAGAATAAGAAGAGTAAGAGAAATAAGAAGATAAAGAAATATAAAAATAATAAGAAGAAAATAAAAATAAGATTAAAAAGTAAAAGAAAATTAGAATAAAGAAAAATAAGAAGAATAAGAAGTAAAGAAAAATGAGAAAATAAGAAAAAGAAAAAGAATATGAAGAATAAGAAGTATAAGAAGAAAAAAAAGTATAAGAAGAATAAGAAAATAAGAAGAATAATAATAATAAAATAATAAGAATAATAAAATATAAGAATAATAAGAATAATAAGAATAATAAGAAGATAAGAATATAATATAAAAATACAAAAAAGAAGAAAAGGAAAAATTAGAAGAATAAAAAGAATAAGTAGAAAAACAAAAATAAGTATAATAAAAAGAATAAAAAGAATGAAAAGAATAAGAAGAATAAGATTAATAACATGAATAATATAAATAAGAAGAATAAGAAGAATCAGAAGAAAAAGAAGAATCAGAAGAATCAGAAGAATAAGAAGAATAAGAAGAATAAGAAGAATAAGAAGAATAAGATAAAAATAATAATAAGAATAATAAGAAGAATAAAAGAATAAGAATGATATAGAATAAGAAGAATAAGAATATTAATAAGAATAAGAAGAATAAATATTAATAAGAATAAGAAGAATAAGAAAAATAAGAAGAGGGAAGAAAAATAAAAAGAATAAGAAGAAAAGGATGAATAAGAAGATTAAAAAGAATAAATAGAATGCAAAGAATAAGAAGAGTAAGAAGAATAAGAAAATAAGAAGAAAAGAAGAAAAGAAGAATAATAAGAAAATAAGATTAAGAAAAATAAGAAGAATAAGAAGATTAAGAAAAATAAGAAGAATAGAAGAAAAAAAAGATAAGAAGAATAAAAAGAATAAGAAGAAAAAAAAAATAGAAATAATAAGAAAATAAGAAGAATAAAGTAGATTTATATGAAAAATAAGAATAAGAAGATTGAGAGGAATAAGAAGAAACTATAAAAAATAAGAAGAATAAGAAGAATAAAATAATAAGAGAATAAAATAAATAAGAAGAATAAGAATTAAGAAGAATAGAATATAAAAGAATAAGAAGAATTAGTAGAATAAAAAAATATGAAGAATAAGTAGAATAAAAAAAATTAGAAAAATAAGAAAAATAAGAAGAAAAGAATAATAAGAAGAATAAAAAAATAAGAAAAATATGAAAATAAGAAGAATAATATGAATAAGTAGAATAAAAGAATAATAAAAAAATACAATAAGATGAAATATAAGAAATAGAAGAATAAGGAGAATAAGAAAAAAAGAATAAGAAAAGATTGAAAAGAATATGAAAAATAAAAAGAATAAGAACAATAAAGATAAAAATAAATAAGATACGAATAATAAAAAGAAAAAAGATTAAAAAATTAAAAATACGATGAATAAGAAGAATAAAAAGAATAAAGAAAAGAGAATAAACATAAGAAAGAGAGATGAGAAGAATATGAAAAATAAAAAGAATAAGAACAATAAAGATAAAAATAAGCATAAAAATAATAATAAGAATAAAAGAATTAGAAGAATAAAAGAATAAGAAGAATAAAGAATTAGAAGATAAAAAGAATAAGAAGAATAAAAGAATAAGAAGAATATAGAATAAAAAGAAAAAGCATAATAAAAATAATAAAATATTAATAAGAATAAGAAGAATGATAAGAATAGAAAGAAGAAAAGAATAAGAATAATATGTTTAATAATAGAAAAAGAAGAATAAGAAGAATTAAAAGAATAAGATTAATTAGAAGAATTAGAAAAATAAAAAGAAAAAGAGAAATAAGAAGAATAAGAAGAATAAAGAAGAATATTTTGAATTAAAAGTTAAGATGAAAAAGAAGAATAAAAAGAATAAAAAAATAATAAGAATGAGAAGAATAAAAGAATAACAAGAATAAGAAGAATAAGAAGACTAAGGAAAATATGTAGAATAAGAATAATTAGAGGAAAAAGAAGAATAAGAAGAATAAAAAACAAGAAGATGATTAAAAGAATAAAAATTAAGTAGAGTAGAAAATATGAAGAATAAGAAATAATAATATATGAAAAATGAATAAGAAAAAAATAATAATAAAAATGAATAAAATGAAATAAGAAAAAATAAAATGAATAAAAAGATAAGCAACAAAAATAATAAGAAGAATAAGATTA
>JAREIK010007301.1:0-26873 GCA_029783825.1 Sapria himalayana | reverse complement strand
CTATCTTTATTTGTCTATCTATCTGTCTGTCTATCTATCTATTTGTCTATATATTCTATATATTATCTATCAATTAATATGTCTATATAATTTGTCTATCAATCTATCTATCAATCTAATTATCAATCTTTCTATCAATTCTCTATTAATCTATTAATCTATCTCTATGTCTATTTGTTTATTCTATCTACTTTTCTTTCTTTCTATCTGAATATCTATCTATTTTTCTATCGATCTGTCTATGTCATCTGTCTTTAAATATATCTATCAATCTATCTTACTATCTATCCATTTATCTATATATTCATTTATTTATCTACTTATCTTTCTATACATATGTATACCTATGTTTCTAGCTATTATCTATCGATCTATCTATTTTTTTTGTCCATCTATCTATATGTATAAATATTTGTTAATAGTCAATCAATCTATCTTTCTATCTATATATTTGTATATCAATCAATCAATATATCTATCTATCTAAGATCTATTTATTATCAATCTATTTATTAATCGGTCTAAATATTTGTATATTGACCTATTTATAAATATGTCATTAATTTATCTTATATCTATCAAACATTTCTTCTAACTTTCTTTAGAGACATCTATCTATCTGTAGTCTGCCTGTCTAGATATCTACTATCTATTTGTCTATCTAACTAGCTATCTATATATCTATTTATCTAATTTTTTGTCTATCTTTCTATCAATCTATGTATCTATCTGTCTGTCGTCTATCTATCTATCTATCTATCTATCTATGTATCTATCTATCTATTTATCTGTCTGTCTATCTATATGTCTATCTATCTATCTATATATCTTTCTTTCTATCGGTATATCTATCTATTATTTATATATCTATCCATCTATTTATCTAAAATCTATCATCATTCTATCTATGTGTGTATCAATTTTCTATCTATCTATATATCTATCTATCTATCTATGTATTTATCTATCTGACAATCTATCTGACTTTTATGTGTCTATCTATCTGTCTATCTATCTATCTATCTATCTATCTATCTATCTATTGGTCTATTTATTTGTATATCTATCTATTTATCTTTTTGTCTATCAATATTTTTATTTATCTATCTACCTATGTATTTATCTTTTTGTCTATCAATATTTTTAGTTATCTATCTATCTATCTATTTATTTATCTGTCTATCTATCTATTATATATTTATCTATATATTATATATTATCTCTATCTATCTATCTATATATCTATTTGTCTATATCTATAAATATTTCTATCTATCTATTTGTCTATCTATTTGTATATCTATCTTTCTATCATTTTGTTTATCTATTTGTCTATCTATATGTCTACCTATTAGTCTATATATCTATCTAATTATGTACCATTCTATATGTCTATCTACCTGTCTATTTTATTTCTATTTATCTAACTATCTACGTATATATCTGGCTATATTTCTGTCTATCTATCTACTATCTATGTATCTATTTGTCTGTCTGTTGTCTTTCTAATTATATTATATATATAATATATATCTTTATATCTATCTATCTAGCTAACTATCAATCAATCTATCTATTTGACTAAATATCTATATATTTATAAATATTTCTATTTGTTTGACTATCTTTTTGTTTAACATCTTTCAAAAACTATCTATCTATATATCTATTATTAATCTATCTAACTCTTATCTATCTGTCTATCTACTGTCTATCTATCTGTCTATCGATCTATCGATCAGGCTTTCTATTTCTATAATTATTTTCCTAACTATATAGCAATCTATCTGTATATCTATCTTTCTATCTAATTTTTATATATTTGTCTATCTATCTATCTTTCTTTCTATCTTTCTATCTTTCTATCTATCTATTTATCTATGGTATACTATCTGTCTATCAATCTATTTATCAATCTGTTTATAAATATGTCATAGATTTTTCTATATCTATCTTAACTATCTTTCTATCATCAGTCTAAAAAATCTATCTATCGATCTCTCTATAATATGTCTATATATTTGTTTATATATCTTGCTGACAATCTTTCTATCTTTTATCTTTATATCTATCTTTATATCTATCTTTACTATCTTTATATCTATCTTATCTCTATCTTTATATCTATCTTTATATCTATCTAATTGTCTATCTATTTATCTATCTATTTATTTTTTTATTTGTCTATCTGTCTATCTTTATATCTATCTATTTATCTGTCTATCTATCAAAGTGTCTATAATTCTAGCTATCAATCTAATTATCAATCATCTATCAATCAATCTATTAATCTCAATATCCATCTGTATATAGATTTGTCTATCTATGTACCTATCTTTCTATCTATCTGACAGTTATCTTTCTATATATCTATCTATCAATCTATCAATCTATCACCTCTATCTATCTATCTATATTTTTATCTATCTATCTATCTATATACATATATTTCTATCTATATGCCTATCTATCTGTCGATCTATCTGTCTATCTATCTGTGTACCTATGTGTCTATCTATCTATCTAATTATTTTTTATCTATCTATATAACTATCTATCAATCATCTATCTATATATTTAGTATCTATATATATAAATATAGTTCTATATATATTTCTATCTATTTGTTTATCTATTTATCTATTCGTCTGTATATTTATCTATTTATTTTATCAATCTGTCTACCTATCTAATCTGTCTATAAATCTATCTATTTATTTGTCTATCTATCTATTTACAATCTTTCTATCAAACTATATATCAATCTTCTCTTTTTTTCATTAAAGTGTATGGGTGGAAGAGGGATAAGGGTAGATTTTAGTTTATAAAAAGGGTATTCCTCCGCCAAAAGAGAGGGTTAAAATTAATAAACAACTTTAAAAAAAAAACTATATATCAATCTATCTGTTTGTTTGTTTGTCTATCTATCAATCAATCTATCTATCTATTTGTATGTCTATCTATCTATATGTGAATCTTTTTGTCTTTATTTCAATCTCTCAATCTATCTATTTATCTATTTATCTGTCTATCTATCTATTTATCTATATATCTACTTAGTTTTCTATTATCTATCTATCTATCAATCTATGTATCTGTTAACTATATATTAATATATCTATTTACTTTTCTATCTATTTATCTATCAATCTATATGTATATCTACCTTTTTATCTATCATCAATCTTCTATATTTCTTTCTTTCTTTATTCTATCTATCTATCTATTTATGTACTTTTTGCCTATCTATCTATTTATCTATATATATGTCTATCTATTTGTCTTACTATTAGTATATATATATATCTATCTATCTATCCATCTTTCTGTCATCTTTCTAACTATCTGTCTGTATATCTATTTGACTATCTATCTAGTTTATCTGTTAGACTATCTATGTGTCTATCTGCCTCTTTAATCTATCTATTTATCTAACTATCTATCATTCTTTCTATTTGTCTATTTATCTATTTATCTATTATCTATTTGTCTATTTGTATGTATATCTGTCTATTTATATTTCATACTATTAGTCCTATATTTTTTTCTATTTATCTATCAATCTTTATATCAATCTATCTATCATCTTACTATATGTCTATCAATATATCTATCAATCTAATAATATGTCTATCTTTCTATTTATCTATATACATTTCTATCAATATATATATATCTATCTTTCTATCTATTTATCTTTAATTTATATATCAAACTTTCTATCAATCTATATATAAATCTATCTATAAATCTATCTATTAATCTATCTATTAATTTGTCTATCAATCATTCTAGCTATATGTTATTTTAATAACTTTCTATCAATCTATCTATCTATCTATATGTCTGTCCGGCTGTCTATCTCTCTATCTGACTATCCATCTATATATCTTTTTATCTGTCTATGTATCAATCAATCAATCAACCTATCTATCTATTTATTTATCTTTATGTCTAACTATCTTTCTAAATAACTATCTTTCTATCTATATATATGTCTATCAATTTGTCTATCAATCTATTGATCTATCTATCTATCTATCAATTGATCTGTCTATCTATCTGTATATCCATTTATCTATCTATCTGCATGTCTGTCTATCTATCTATATATCTACCTATTTTTCTATTTATCTATCTATTTATCTATTAGCTACATATTAATATATCTATTTACCTTTCTATCTATTTATCTATCAATCTATATGTATATCTAGTGGTGTGTGTGTGTGTGTGTGTGTGTGTGTATACTATCTATTTGTCTAACTATTTGTCTAACTATCTAACATTCTTTCTATTTGTCCTATTTATTTATATATCTATTTGTCTATTTGTATGTATATCTGTCTATTTATATTTCATACTATTAGTCTATATTTTTTTCTATTTATCTATCAATCTTATATCATCTATCTATCAATCTTACTATATGTCTATCAATATATCTATCAATCTAATAATATGTCTATCTTTCTATTTATCTATATACATTTCTATCAATATATATATATCTATCTTTCTATCTATTTATCTATAATTTTATATATCAAACTTTCTATCAATCTATATATAAATCTATCTATAAATATATCTATTAATCTATCTATTAATCTTTATATTAATTTGTCTATCAATCATTCTAGCTATATGTTATTTTAATAACTTCTATCAATCAATCTATCTATCTATATGTCTGTCTGGCTGTCTATCTCTCTATCTGACTATCCATCTATATATCTTTTTATATGTCTATGTAATCAATCTATCTATCTATCTATCTATTTATCTTTATGTCTAACTATCTTTCTAAATAACGATCTTTCTAAATAACTATCTTTCTATCTATATATATGTCTATCTATTTGTCTATAAATCTATTGATCTATCTATCTATCTATTGATTGATCTGTCTATCTATCTGTATATCCATTTATCTATCTATCTGTATGTCAGTCTATCTATCTATCTATCTGTCTGTCTATCTATATATATATCTACCTATTTTTCTATTATCTGTCTATTATCTATTAGCTACATATTAATATATCTAATTACCTTTCTATCTATTTATCTATTTATCTATCAATCTATATGTATATCTATGTGTGTGTGTGTGTATATCTATCTATCTATCTATTTGTCTAACTATTTGTCTAACTATTTGTCTATCTATTTATCTATCTATCTATCAATCATCTGTCTATCTTTCTTTTGGATATTATCTATCTATCGATATGTCTATCTATCTTTGTATCTATCTGTAAATTTATCTATCTATCTATCTATCTATCTATATGACACTCTATCTGTTTATCTATCTATCTATTTTAATCTATATGTTTATCTATCCATTTATCTAAATATCTATCTTTCTTTATATCCATATATCTATCTTGTTGTCTATCTATCTTTCTATCTATCAATCTAATAATCTATCTATCTATTTTTTTCATAAAGTCTATCAATAATGTCTATAAATCTGTTTATGAATCTATCAATTTTTCTATCAATCAATGTATCTATTTTCTTTCTGTGTGTCTATCTATATGTCTATGTATCTATTTATCTATCAATCTATCTGTTTGCCTATCTATATATCCATGTATCTATCTATCTGTCTGTATGTCTATCTGTCTGTTGATCTATCAGTCTATCTTTTTATCTATCTATGTATCATTGTGTGTGTGTGTGTATCTTTCTATCTATCTGCATATCTCTCTATATGTATATCTATTTGTGTATCTATAAATTTATTTATCTTTTCATCTATCGCTTTATCTATCTGTCTGATTATCTGTCTATCTATTTTCTATTTTCCTATCTTTTTTCTATCTTTTAATCTATCTATCTATCTAATATTTATCTATAAACTGTCTATCTATCTATATATCTATCTATCTATTTATCTCTATGTCTATCTATATATCAATTTATCTAACTAATGTCTAAAAATTTATCTATCTATCTATCTATAAGTTTATTTATCTGTATATCTATCTATTTATCTATATATATGTCTATCAATTTGTCCTATCTATTTGTCTTTCAATTTGTATATCAATCTATCTATCAATCTATGTATCAATTTGTCTATCAATATGCCTATCAATCTATATATTAATTTGTCAATCAATCTTTCTATCAATCAAAGTATCTATCTATCTATTCTATATATTTTTCTATTTATTTATCAATCTATTTCTCTATCTATGTATATGTATATCTATCTATTTATATGTCTATCTATCTAGCTATCTATCTATTAATCTATCTATTTATATGTATATTAGTCTGTCTATCTATCTTTTTTTCTATCTGTCTGTCTATTTATCTATCTATCTATTAGTCTTTTTTTATATCTAGTTCTCAATCAAATTATCAAACTATATATCTATCTATCTATCTATCATTCAATCATTTAATCTATATGTCTATCTATCAGAATAATAACCTGACTAATTATCTATCTGTCTATCTATCTATCTATCTATATGTTTGTATGTCTAATTATATGTCTATCTGTGTGTCAATTTGTCTATTTATCTATATGCCTATCAATCTGTTTATATATATATTTATTTATTTATATCTATTTGTCTATCTATTTGTCTATCTACCTCTCTCTTCTGTCTGTCAATATATCTATCTATTTATAACTATCTGTCTCTCTCAATCTAAGTATATACAATCTGTCTATCTATTTGTTTATGAATTTCTATATCTTTTAATCTATCTTTTTATTGATCTATCTATCTGTCTATATATCTTTCTATATTTCTATCTATCTATCTATCTATATATCTATCTCCATATCTCTCTATCTATCTATTTCACCAATAATCTTTATATGTATCATCTATCTGTCCTAACTATCTATCTATATTTCTATCTATATGTCTATCTTTCTATCTCTATCTTTTATCTATATATTTGTCTATCATCTATCTATCTATAAGTCTATCAATCTATCTATCTACTTGTCTATCAATCTCTCTATCAATCTGTTAATCAATTTGTCTATCAATATGCATATCATTAGATCTATCAATCGATATATCAATCAAATTAGCAATGTTTGTATCTATTTATCTATCTATCTAACTAACTATCTATAAATCTATCTATCTTTCCTATCTATCTATCTATCTATATGTTTATCTATATGTCTATCTATCTGCTTATCTATTAGTCTATCTATCGTCCTATTTGCATGTATATCAGTCAGTCTATGTATCTATTTATCTATTTGCATTCACATGTCTATCAATCTTTGCTATTTTCATGTCTATCAGTCAATATGTATGTCTATCTTTCTATCTATTTATCTATCGATGTGTAGGTTTATTTGTTTATCTATATTTCTAACAATCAATTTATCATATTGTCTATATATCTCTGTAACTATCAATCAATCAATTAATCAATCAATCAATCAATCTGTCTGTCTAATAATCAACCAATTTCTATATATATATATATATATATATCTATCCGTCTATCTATCTATTAAAGTGTCTATCTATTTGTCTGTATATTTGTTAATCAATATGTCTGTAATTTATTTGTCTATCTATGTATCTATTTATATATTTATCTATCTGTCTATTTGTCTATCTATCTATCTGTTTATCTGTTTCATTATTTGTTTATCTATCTATCTATCCAATTGTCTATCAATTTATTTATCTATTTATCTATCTAACATTCTATCTATTATTGTGTCTATCTATCAATCTATCTATCAATCTATCTAGCTGTCTATCTATCTATCTATCTATCAATCTATCTGACAGTTTATCTATCTATTATATATATGTCTTTCTTTATGTCTATCAATCTAACTATCTATCTATATATTTGTCTATTTTTATGTCTATGTAAATATTTATTTAATACTCTATCAATCAATCAATCTATATATCTATCTGATCTATCTATCTATCTAGCTATCATTCACTACAAGAAAAATCACATATAGCTAGGGACAATTCCCTAGCTATATGAGAGATTTTTGTTGCTAAATGGTAAATAGCGACGGAATATCAATGGATTGTGTCCCTTTCTAGTGTGCATCTTGGTAAATTTTAGCTACGGAATTTTTCCTAACTAAAAAATTAGTGATGAAAAATTTCCTTGCTAAAAAAGAAAAATTCCGTTGCTAAAATAACAAGATAAACAAAATATTCCGTCGCCAAACAAAAATAACATTGGCTGAATCCCTAGCTAAAGTTCCTATCATTAGCGACGGAATATCCGTCACTAATTTTAATATTTCCCTAGCTAAATTAGCTAGGGAAATTTTCTTCTCTAAATTAGCGAGAGATTTTTCACTCGCTAATTTAGCTTGAGAATTTTCCCTAGCTAATTTAATTTTAAAAATATTTACATATAAAAAAATTTAAAAATTTTTTAATTAAATAATTTATTATTTTTAAATCATATTGAATAAAAAATGAAACAATAAATAATTTATAATAACCAAAAAATAAATTCATTTAATATCTTATTCAAATTCAATATTTTACATAATTGAAACAAAAAAAAAACAAACTTTTAATTTTATTCATCAATGTATCTACCGACAATGCATAAAGTATAATATATTCATTCATTGACATTGCTTTCTCTCCCTCTGCTACTCTGATCATCATTTTTCTACTACGACAAAGCTGTCCAAGTCACAGCACGTAATGTCTAGTAAAAAAATTTCATCACTTATAGAAGCTTTGTATGAGGAACAATGCGGCATCATATCGGTAAGAAAATTAAACCACTCAGTCAAAAAAAAGTTATGTTTTGATATATATATAATTCTGTAGTATATATGTAAATATATACAAGCAATTCACTCATACATATATTACTAAAATATACGTACATATAAACAGCAATATTCAGTGTACTTATAAATTGAGTATGAATATACTAAGTATATACGCACATAACATACTACAGTATTAAATGTACGTATATACTGACTTTATTCATACGTATATATCTCAATTGGTGGTCTTGCTGTTGCTCCCGCTGCCGCTCCTGCCACTACTGCCAATACCACTACTGTTATCACAGCTACCACCGTCGCCACTACTGCCACAGCTGCAGCCACTGGCTGCTATGGCGGCTGCCGCTGCTGCCCCCACTGCTGGAGCTGTCACTGCATGCCACTACCACCACTGCTACCACCACCGCCGCTGGTGCCACTGCTTCCTTTGCTGCAGCTGGTTCCCGTGCAGCAGCGGCTACCACCACTGCTGCTGCTGCTTTCGGTGTAGCTGCTGCCTCTGCCTTCTATGTCGCCACTTCCTCCGATGCCTCAGCCGCAGCAGCTACCGCTTCTGCCATTGCGACTGTGGCTGCCACCACTGCCTCTGCTGGCTCCGCAGTCTTTGCTGCCTCTGCTACCACAGCTGCCGCGGCTACTGCCATGGCTGCTACCACCCATGCCGACGATGCTGCAGGCGCTAGTGATGCCGCTGCCACAGTAACCACTTCTTGTGCCACTACCAGCTCTACCGTCACTATCGTGGCTGTCGATGTGGCTGTCACCTTAGTCGCAGCTACCTCTGATGATAATAGACTTTTACATATCTATAATAGGCTAAAACTCTACCCAAATATTTTGGATAAACACAAACATATTCATAGATATATAAAATAGTTATTATAGACATGAACAACCAAAATTAAAGTTGAATGTAAAATAGTTTTAAAAAAATTTAATTAAATAATTAAATACTTTAAAAATAAATTTACTAAAAACAGAAACTATAAAAAAATTTTAAATTAAAAAAAAATCATTCAATAACTTATTCTAATATGATATTTTAAATAACAAAACAAAAAAAAATAAAATTATATTACATCTTATTAATCAATATTTCTACCGAATGTGCATAAAGTATAATATATTAATGCATTGATGTTGCATTTCTCTCCCACTGCTCCTCTGATCACCAACTTTCCGCTGCAAAAATACTGTTCAAGTCACGGTGCTTCATGTTTGTTGAAATATATGTTTACTTATACAAGCTTTGTATGGAAAACAATGTGGTACCATATCAGTAAAAATTTAAACCACCAAATCAAATCAAATTAAATAAAAAATTACTATATTTTGATAAATATATATTGCTGTAGTAAATATGTACATATATACTAGCATTTTACTTGTACAGTTATTACTGCAGTATATGTCACATATAAACTACAGTATTATGCGTGCATATATACTAAGTACATATATTTACTTAGCATATATGTGCATAAAATACTATAGTATTATATGTACATATATACTGACTATATACGTACATATATATCCGCATATGTTGCCGTTGTTGCTGCTCTCACTACCGTTCCTGCTCCCACTATCGTTGTTGCTCTCGCTATCGCTATCTCTGCCGCTGCCGATGCTCCTGCCACTAGCGCTGCTCCTGTTGCCGATGCTCCTGCCACTGGTGCTGCTCGTGCTCCCGCTGCTGTTGCGGCTGCCGGTGCTGCCGCTGCCGCCCCTACCATCACCACTGCTACCGCCGCAGCCACTAATGCAGCCGATGCCCCTGATGCCGCTACTGCCCTTGCTACCTCTTTTGTCATTGCTACTGCTTATGCCGCAGCTATCATAGTTGCCGCTGATGTCGCCTCAGCCGCTACTACTGCTGCTGCCACTGTCTTGCGGCGGCATTGCCTCTTCCATTGCCACCAGACCGTCATTGCCATATCTACCGCTGATGATTATGGGATTTTACATACCTATATAGGCTAAAACTCTAACCCAAAAAACTAAGAGACACAAAACATATTCACATATATATATATATATATATATATACACAAATATTATAGACATGAACATACACAAATTAAAGTTTATTCTCTTACAGCTTTACCAAAAATCCAAAAGATGTCCAGAAAATATGTTTAGAGATAAAGAGAGTGCAAAAATATAATGTTTTTAGAAAAATAATGATAAGATAAGCTAGTCCTCTTTCTTATAAAGCTGAAATCGGTAAATATGGGACCCATGCATTGGAAGGACCATGGAAATGTCAGAATGCTTCGAATTAGGATTTTTTCTTTTCTCTCAATAATGTGTCCTGCAAAGATTCATAATTTGGATAATCAAAAAAGCAATGAACAAAACTAGAATAAAAAAATTGATACTAGCAACAAAATATCATAATTATTTACTACACATAGACAAAAATAAATAACAGTTCATAAATAATTCTCATACTCAATCATCCTCATAATTTGTAGGGAATGCTTGCCTTTCCTGTGAGGATTCACATCTGGATCTCGGAATGCTATCTGATGCGCCAATGTTGCTAATTGTGACTCCAAATAGGACATCTGCTGTTGTTTTGCTTTTTTAATTTCTTTAATTTCTTGCATTTCTTCCATCAAATTAGTTATCTGCTTATCCTTCTTTTTTAGTTCGGTCTCCATATCTACAATACGTTCATTGTTCCTATGCTTTTTTTTCGATCAGCCTCATCCACCATTGCTGAGATAGATGAATTAGAAGGCACGACTGCTACACAACAAAATACCACTCCATTAGAGCCGATTCCATACACTCGCTGCTTCTTTCGACCTCTTATTGTCTTCAAACAAATTGGATCATAGTCAATTGGTTGAGGATTCATAGAACCTTCAACTTGTTGATGAGCAGCTGTCACTCTGGTTCCTCCATTAGGTCCTGAGATAAAATGGAGATAAAAACAATTCTAGATTTACAAAAAATAGAATAAAATTTGCATTCAAAATAATTTTATAATGTACTGTAGTTTTATAATGTCTAATTAATATAACAATTTCTTACTGCAATCATCTGAGACATGTTGTCAACATAACTGACCATCCACTTTATTCACATGCATCTTCCTAAAAATCTCATAGAAATTTGGATCTCGACCCAATTCTCTAGCCTAGAATATGTTTTTATTAATTCATAAAAAAACAAATGATAAAAAATTTAACAAAATTATTAAAACCATGCAAAGATTATATATATTGGACTATTAGGGCAACCACAAAATATAGATATGTTTAGAATTTTAAATTTGTACCAAATCTCGAGCATGCTCAATGCTGACTTTGAACCTCCTGTGTATCGACAGATTTTTGTACCTACTCCAGCATGCTCACTTTGTCGATTTTTGCTGGCAATATCTGATTTTTTCTTTACATATGGCTCCTCCCAATAATTAAGCCACATGGGTCAGTTTCCTTGGATATAAAATCACGTCTTTCATTAATTTTATTAATTTATGAACAAAATCAAAATATCTTTGAGCTGTTTTGATCTCCCATAATGACTTTATCTTTCCATTAAATTTGGGTGGCCATGTGCACTGATTCTATAAAAAAATGACAAAAAATTTATATTAACAACAAAAACATAATTATTTACTGCTTGAATAATAACAAACATAAAAGTTAAGTAATTAGATAATTATTTTTCAATTCTTTTGTTTTGTTATTTTACCTGAAAGTCATTAAAATGACTCCTTTGTCTATTGAGAAACTTTCTTCTAGGAGAAAGCTATGGCATTAGCCATTTTCTTGAAAGCTTTTGTAATTATAGTCGAACACTTGTGAGATGGAATAAACTGTACAAATAAATAAATAACATAGAAAACAAACAAATCATAACAATATAAAAAACCCACTAACAGTAACATCAAATTTTTTTTTCAAATTATTTTTACATTTTTCTTTTACCTCTTATCCACAATATCAATTTCTAACTTTGAACTGACTTCAGAAGAAGGCGCAACATTTGATGATGTCGTTGATATTGTAAATAGGGGAACAATCAGTGTAAATTGTGGTGTAGAAGATTGAGATGGATCAAAAGTGTGAGCACGAAGCAAATCGGTGGTGGGATTACATCTGATAAAGGTGTTAGTAGAGGTCTCAATGATTGTGATGGTGATAGAAATGGAGATGGTGATTGTGATGTTGAAGTCAGGATATGGTGACTATGAGCTGGTACTGATGCTGGAATATTATGTAACATACCAATTGAATTTGGTTCATTTCTGTGTCCACGTCCAGCCCCACCACGACCACGCCCTTTATGTACCATCTGTACAAAATAAAACAAAGAACAAAAAATAGAAAAATAATGAACAAGCATGCATTTTCGAATAAAACACACCGATAGATTTCAATAAAATATAAAACATCTTTGATAGTTTAAATTTATGATAAAATTATAATAATTTAATTATCGGCATCACTATCATCCTCCAATGGATATTTTGATATTTCATATGATTCTGAAAGAAGTTCGAACTCATCTTCATATAAAATTGATCATCTTCAATTTCTATTGTACCACCATTTGAGTCACATAAATTTTCTAGATCTTCATCTACATTCAAAGGCTCAATATTATTTATGTCATCTTTTTGGAATGCCAGTACAATTTCTAGGTTTGCACTTCTTTGTTGCGATGGTGATACTTCAAATTTTGATCGTGCTTTGATCTTGCAAATAGCCCACCAATCTCTCTTTTCACAATAAACTCGGATATGTACAATAATATACTTGAGTGGCTTGAACTACCATAATAAATGGCTCATTGCGATTATATCTGTGTTTATGGTTAACATCCACTAGCTTATAATCCGAATGAATCTTTGTGCCCATATTTGGTGTAGGATCAAACCACTCGCACTTAAATAATACCATCCTATTGTTTTCGAGTCTAGGATACTCCAAATCAATAACTTATTTGAATTGACCATAATAAAATCTCATCTGCACTATATCCTATGCCATTTAATGCATACACCACTATTCATTGTTACTTTAGAAGAAATGTGCCCAATTGTGTGAAATTTATATCCATTAACAAAATACCCAGATATGGTGTCACATATCAAAACGGGCCATTACTTAGATTCTGAATAAAAATATTTGAATCTCCATTTCAAAGATCAATTACCTGTGACATTGATTAAAAAAATTGATATTAACAAATAAAAGATATAAAATAAATTAAATAATTCAAAATTTAAAACATAATAATTCTCACATTATTTTTGAACAAATTTGCAAATTATTAATATTAATGCTAGAAAATAAATTTGCAAATTTGTTCAAAAATAATGTGAGAATTATTATGTTTTAAATTTTGAATTATTTAATTTATTTTATCTTTTATTTGTTAATATCAATTTTTTTAATCAATGTCACAGGTAATTGATCTTTGAAATGGAGATTCAAATATTTTTATTCAGAATCTAAGTAATGGCCCGTTTTGATATGTGACACCATATCTTGGGTATTTTGTTAATGGATATAAATTTCACACAATTGGGCACATTTCTTCTAAAGTAACAATGAATAGTGGTGTATGCATTAAAGGCATAGGATATAGTGCAGATGAGATTTTATTATGGTCAATTCAAATAAGTTATTGATTTGGAGTATCCTAGACTCGAAAACAATAGGATGGTATTATTTAAGTGCGAGTGGTTTGATCCTACACCAAATATGGGCACAAAGATTCATTCGGATTATAAGCTAGTGGATGTTAACCATAAACACAGATATAATCGCAATGAGCCATTTATTATGGTAGTTCAAGCCACTCAAGTATATTATTGTACATATCCGAGTTTATCTGGTGAAAAGAGAGATTGGTGGGCTATTTGCAAGATCAAAGCACGATCAAAATTTGAAGTATCACCATCGCAACAAAGAAGTGCAAACCTAGAAATTGTACTGGCATTCCAAAAAGATGACATAAATAATATTGAGCCTTTGAATGTAGATGAAGATCTAGAAAATTTATGTGACTCAAATGGTGGTACAATAGAAATTGAAGATGATCAATTTTTATATGAAGATGAGTTCGAACTTCTTTCAGAATCATATGAAATATCAAAATATCCATTGGAGGATGATAGTGATGCCGATAATTAAATTATTATAATTTTATCATAAATTTAAACTATCAAAGATGTTTTATATTTTATTGAAATCTATCGGTGTGTTTTATTCGAAAATGCATGCTTGTTCATTATTTTTCTATTTTTTGTTCTTTGTTTTATTTTGTACAGCAGATGGTACATAAAGGGCGTGGTCGTGGTGGGGCTGGACGTGGACACAGAAATGAACCAAATTCAATTGGTATGTTACATAATATTCCAGCATCAGTACCAGCTCATAGTCACCATATCCTGACTTCAACATCACAATCACCATCTCCATTTCTATCACCATCACAATCATTGAGACCTCTACTAACACCTTTATCAGATGTAATCCCACCACCGATTTTGCTTCGTGCTCACACTTTTGATCCATCTCAATCTTCTACACCACAATTTACACTGATTGTTCCCCTATTTACAATATCAACGACATCATCAAATGTTGCGCCTTCTTCTGAAGTCAGTTCAAAGTTAGAAATTGATATTGTGGATAAGAGGTAAAAGAAAAATGTAAAAATAATTTGAAAAAAAAATTTGATGTTACTGTTAGTGGGTTTTTTATATTGTTATGATTTGTTTGTTTTCTATGTTATTTATTTATTTGTACAGTTTATTCCATCTCACAAGTGTTCGACTATAATTACAAAAGCTTTCAAGAAAATGGCTAATGCCATAGCTTTCTCCTAGAAGAAAGTTTCTCAATAGACAAAGGAGTCATTTTAATGACTTTCAGGTAAAAATAACAAAACAAAAGAATTGAAAAATAATTATCTAATTACTTAACTTTTATGTTTGTTATTATTCAAGCAGTAAATAATTATGTTTTTGTTGTTAATATAAATTTTTTTGTCATTTTTTTTATAGAATCAGTGCACATGGCCACCCAAATTTAATGGAAAGATAAAGTCATTATGGGAGATCAAAACAGCTCAAAGATATTTTGATTTTGTTCATAAATTAAATAAAATTAATGAAAGACGTGATTTTATATCCAAGGAAACTGACCCATGTGGCTTAATTATTGGGAGGAGCCATATGTAAAGAAAAAATCAGATATTGCCAGCAAAAATCGACAAAGTGAGCATGCTGGAGTAGGTACAAAAATCTGTCGATACACAGGAGGTTCAAAGTCAAGCATTGAGCATGCTCGAGATTTGGTACAAATTTAAAATTCTAAACATATCTATATTTTGTGGTTGCCCTAATAGTCCAATATATTAATCTTTGCATGGTTTTAATAATTTTGTTAAATTTTTTATCATTTGTTTTTTTATGAATTAATAAAAACATATTCTAGGCTAGAGAATTGGGTCGAGATCCAAATTTCTAAGAGATTTTTAGAAAGATGCATGTGAATAAAGTGGATGGTCAGTATGTTGACAACATGTCTCAGATGATTGCAGTAAGAAATTGTTATATTAATTAGACATTATAAAACTACAGTACATTATAAAAATATTTTGAATGCAAATTTTTATTCTATTTTTGTAAATCTAGAATTGTTTTTTAGCTCCATTTTATCTCAGGACCTAATGGAGGAACCAGTGACAGCTGCTCATCAACAAGTTGAAGGTTCTATGAATCCTCAACCAATTGACTATGATCCAATTGTTTGAAGACAATAAGAGGTCGAAAGAAGCAGCGAGTGTATGGAATCGGCTCTAATGGAGTGGGTATTTTGTTGTAGCAGTCGGGCTTCTAATTCATCTATCTCAGCAATGGTGGATGAGGCGATCGAAAAAAAGCATAGGAAACAAATGAACGTATTGTAGATATGGAGACCGAACTAAAAAAGAAGGATAAGCAGATAACTAATTTGATGGAAGAAATGCAAGAAATTAAAGAAATTAAAAAAGCAAAACAACAGCAGATGTCCTATTTGGAGTCACAATTAGCAACATTGGCGCATCAGATAGCATTCCGAGATCCAGATGTGAATCCTCACAGGAAAGGCAAGCATTCCCTACAAATTATGAGGATGATTGAGTATGAGAATTATTATGAACTGTTATTTATTTTTGTCTATGTGTAGTAAATAATTATGATATTTTGTTGCTAGTATCAATTTTTTTATTCTAGTTTGTTCATTGCTTTTTGATTATCCAAATTATGAATCTTTGCAGGACACATTATTGAGAGAAAAGAAAAAATCCTAATCGAAGCATTCTGACATTTCCATGGTCCTTCCAATGCATGGGTCCCATATTTACCGATTTCAGCTTTATAAGAAAGAGGACTAGCTTATCTTATCATTATTTTTTCTAAAAACATTATATTTTTGCACTCTCTTTATCTCTAAACATATTTTCTGGACATCTTTTGGATTTTTGGTAAAGCTGTAAGAGAATAAACTTTAATTTGTGTATGTTCATGTCTATAATATTTTGTATATATATATATATATATATATGGAATATGTTTTTTGTTCTCTTAGTTTTTGGGTAGAGTTTTAGCCTATATAGGTATGTAAAATCCCATAATCATCAGCGGTAGATAGGGCAATGACGGATGTGGTGGCAATGGAAGAGGCAATGGCCGCAGACAGTGGCAGCAGCAGTAGTAGCGGCTGAGGCGACATCAGCGGCAACTATGATAGCTTGCGGCATAAGCAGTAGCAATGACAAAAGAGGTAGCAAGGGCAGTAGCGCATAGGGGGCATCGGCTGCATTAGTGGCTGCGGCGGTAGCAGTGGTGATGGTAGGGGCGGCAGCGGCAGCACCGGCAGCCGCAACAGCAGCGGGAGCACGAGCAGCACCAGTGGCAGGAGCATCGGCAACAGGAGCAGCGCTAGTGGCAGGAGCATCGGCAGCGGCAGAGATAGCGATAGCGAGAGCAACAACGATAGTGGGAGCAGGAACGGTAGCGAGAGCAGCAACAACGGCAACATATGATATATATATGTACGTATATAGTCAGTATATATGTACATATAATACTATAGTATTTTATGCACATATATGCTAAGTAAATATATGTACTTAGTATATATGCACGCATAATACTGTAGTTTATATGTACATATACTGCAGTAATAACTGTACAAGTAAAATGCTAGTATATATGTACATATTTACTACAGCAATATATATTTATCAAAATATAGTAATTTTTTATTTAATTTGATTTGATTTGGTGGTTTAAATTTTTTACTGATATGGTACCACATTGTTTTCCATACAAAGCTTGTATAAGTAAACATGTATTTCAACAAACATGAAGCACTGTGACTTGAACAGTATTTTTGCAGCGGAAAGTTGGTGATCAGAGGAGAAGTGGGAGAGAAAGCAACATCAATGCATTAATATATTATACTTTATGCACATTCGGTAGAAATATTGATTAATAAGATGTAATATAATTTTTATTATTTTTTTGTTTTTGTTATTTAAAATATCATATTAGAATAAGTTATTGAATGAATTTTTTTTTAATTTAAAATTTTTTTATAGTTTCTGTTTTTAGTAAATTTTTTTTTAAAGTATTTAATTATTTAATTAAATTTTTTTAAAACTATTTTACATTCAACTTTAATTTTTGTTTGTTCATGTCTATAATAACTATTTTTATATATCTATGAATATGTTTGTGTTTATCCAAAATATTTGGGTAGAGTTTTAGCCTATTATAGATATGTAAAAGTCTATTATCATCAAAGGTAGCTGCGACTAAGGTGACAGCCACATCGGCAGCCACGATAGTGACGGTAGAGGCGGTAGTGGCACAAGAAGTGGTTACTGTGGCAGCGGCATCACTAGCGCCTGCAGCATCGTCGGCATGGGTGGTAGCAGCCATGGCAGTAGCCGCGGCAGCAGTGGTAGCAGAGGCAGCAAAGACCGCGGAGCCAGCGGAGGTAGTGGTGGCAGCCGCAGTCGCAATGGCAGAAGCGGTAGCTGCTGCGGCGGAGGCATCGGAGGAAGTGGCGACATAGAAGGCAGAGGCAGCGGCTACACCGAAAGCAGCGGCAGCAGTGGTGGTAGCCGCTGCTGCACGGGAACCAGCTGCAGCAAAGGAAGCAGTGGCACCAGCGGCGGTGGTGGTAGCTGTGGTGGTAGCGGCATGCAGTGACAGCTCCAGCAATGGGGGCAGCGGCGGCAGCCGCCACAGCAGCCAGTGGCTGCAGCTTTGGCAGTAGTGGCGACGGTGGTAGCTGTGACAACAGTAGTGGTATTGGCTGTAGTGGCAGGAGCGGCAGCGGGAGCAACAGCAAGACCACCAATTGAGATATATACGTATGAATAAAGTCAGTATATACGTACATTTAATACTGTAGTATTTTATGTGCGTATATACTAAGTATATTCATACTCAGTTTATAAGTACACTGAATATTGCTGTTTATATGTACGTATATTTTAGTAATATATGTATGAGTGAATTGCTTGTATATATTTACATATATACTACATAATTATATATATATCAAAACATAACTTTTTTTTGACTGAGTGGTTTAATTTTCTTACAGATATGATGCCGCATTGTTCCTCATACAAAGCTTCTATAAGTGATGAAATTTTTTTACTAGACATTACGTGCTGTGACTTGGACAGCTTTGTCGTAGTAGAAAAATGATGATCAGAGTAGCAGAGGGAGAGAAAGCAATGTCAATGAATGAATATATTATACTTTATGCATTGTCGGTAGATACATTGATGAATAAAATTAAAAGTTGTTTTTTTTTGTTTCAATTATGTAAAATATTGAATTTGAATAAGATATTAAATGAATTTATTTTTTGGTATTATAAATTATTTATTGTTTCATTTTTATTCAATATGATTTAAAATAATAAATTATTTAATTAAAAAATTTTTAAATTTTTTTTATGTAAATATTTTTAAAATTAAATTAGCTAGGGAAAATTCTCAAGCAAAATTAGCGAGTGAAAAATCTCTCGCTAATTTAGAGAAGATAATTTCCCTAGCAAATTTAGCTAGGGAAATATTAAAATTAGTGATGGATATTCCGTCGCTAATGATAGGAACTTTAGCTAGGGATTCAGCCAATGTTATTTTGTTTGGCGACGGAATATTTTGTTTATCTTGTTATTTTAGCAACGGAATTTTTCTTTTTAGCGAAGGAAATTTTTCATCGCTAATTTTTTAGTTAGGAAAAATTCCGTAGCTAAAATTTACCAAGATGCACACTAGAAAGGGACACAATTCATTGATATTCCGTCGCTATTTACCATTTAGCAACAAAATCTCTCATATAGCTAGGGAATTGTCCCTAGCTATATGTGATTTTTCTGTGGTGAATGATAGCTAGATAGATAGATAGATCAGATAGATATATAGATTGATTGATTGATAGATAGAGTATTAAATAAATATATACATAGACATAAAAATAGACAATATATAGATAGATAGTTAGATTGATAGACATAAAGAAAGACATATATATAATAGATAGATAAACTGTTAGATAGATTGATAGATAGATAGATAGATAAACAGCTAGATAGATTGATTGATAGATTGATAGATAGACACAATAATAGATAGAATGTTAGATAGATAAATAGATAAATAAATTGATAGACAATTGGATAGATAGATAGATAAACAAATAATGAAACAGATAAACAGATAGATAGATAGACAAATAGACAGATAGATAAATATATAAATAGATACATAGATAGACAAATAAATTACAGACATATTGATTAACAAATATACAGACAAATAGATAGACACTTTAATAGATAGATAGACGGATAGATATATATATATATATATATATATATATAGAAATTGGTTGATTATTAGACAGACAGATTGATTGATTGATTGATTAATTATTGATTGATAGTTACAGAGATATATAGACAATTGATAAATTGATTGTTAGAAATATAGATAAACAAATAAACCTACACATCGATAGATAAATAGATAGAAAGATAGACATACACATTGACTGATAGACATGAAAATAGCAAAGATTGATAGACATGTGAATGCAAATAGATAAATAGATACATAGACTGACTGATATACATGCAAATAGGACGATAGATAGACTAATAGATAAGCAGATAGATAGACATATAGATAAACATATAGATAGATAGATAGGAAAGATAGATAGATTTATAGATAGTTAGTTAGATAGATAGATAAATAGATACAAACATTGCTAATTTGATTGATATATCGATTGATAGATATAATGATATGCATATTGATAGACAAATTGATTAACAATTGATAGAGAGATTGATAGACAAGTAGATAGATAGATTGATAGACTTATAGATAGATAGATTGATAGACAAATATATAGATAAAAAGATAGAGATAGAAAGATAGACATATAGATAGAAATATAGATAGATAGTTAGACAGATAGATTGATACATATAAAGATTATTGGTGAAATAGATAGATAGAGAGATATGGAGATAGATAGATATATAGATAGATAGATAGAAATATAGAAAGATATATAGACAGATAGATAGATCGATAAAAAGATAGATTAAAAGATATAGAAATTCATAAACAAATAGATAGACAGATTGTTATATACTTAGATTGAGAGAGACAGATAGTTATAAATAGATAGATATATTGACAGACAAAGAGAGAGGTAGATAGACAAATAGATAGACAAATAGATAGACAAATAGATATAAATAAATATATATATATATATAAACAGATTGATAGGCATATAGATAAATAGACAAATTGACACACAGATAGACATATAATTAGACATACAAACAAGATAGATAGATAGATAGACAGATAGATAATTAGTCAGGTTATTATTCTGATAGATAGACATATAGATTAAATGATTGAATGATAGATAGATAGATATATAGTTTGATAATTTGATTGAGAACTAGATATAAAAAAAGACTAATAATAGATAGATAAATAGACAGACAGATAGAAAAAAAGATAGATAGACAGACTAATATACATATAAATAGATAGATTAATAGATAGATAGCTAAGATAGAACACATATAAATAGATAGTATACATATACCTAGATAGAGAAATAGATTGATAAATAAATAGAAAAATATATAGATAGATATTGATAGATATATACTTTGATTGATAGAAAGATTGATTGACAATTAATATATAGATTGATAGGCATATTGATAGACAAATTGATACATAGATTGATAGATAGATTGATATACAAATTGAAAGACAAATAGATAGACAAATTGATAGACAATATATAGATAAATAGATAGATATACGATAATAAACTATAGAATAGATAGATAGATAAATTTTTAGACATTAGTTAGATAAATTGATCTATAGATAGACATAGGGATAAATAGATAGATAGATATATAGATAGATAGACAGTTATATAGATAAATTATTAGATAGATAGATAGATTAAAAGATAGAAAAAAGATAGGAAAATAGAAAATGATAGCAATAATTCAGACAGATAGATAAGCGATAGATGAAAAGATAAATAAATTTATAGATACACAAATAGATATACATATAGAGAGATATGCAGATAGATAGAAAGATACACACACACACACAATGATACATAGATAGATAAAAAGATAGACTGATAGATCAACAGACAGATAGACATACAGACAGATAGATAGATACAGGATATATAGATAGGCAAACAGATAGATTGATAGATAAATAGATACATAGACATATAGATAGACACACAGAAAGAAAAATAGATACATTGATTGATAGAAAAATTGATAGGATTCATAACAGATTTATAGACATATTGATAGACTTTATGAAAAAAAATAGATAGATAGAGATTATTCGATTGATAGATAGAAGATAGATAGACCAACAAGATAGATATATGGATATAAAGAAAGATAGATATTTAGATAAATGGATAGATAACCATATAGATTAAAATAGATAGATAGATAAACAGATAGAGTGTCATATAAGATAGATAGATAAGATAGATAATTTACAGATAGATACAAAGATAGATAGACATATCGATAGATAGATAATATCCAAAAAGAAAGATAGAAGATTGATTGATAGATAGATAGATATAATAGATAGACAAAGATTAGACAAATAGTTAGACAAATAGATAGATAGATAGATATACACACACACACACACATGATATACATATAGATTGATAGATAATAGATAAATAGATAGAAAGGTAATTAGATATATTAATAGTTAGCTAATAGATAATAGACAGATAAATAGAAAAATAGGTAGATATATATATAGATAGACAGACAGATAGATAGATAGATAGACAGACATACAGATAGATAGATAAATGGATATACCAGATAGATAGACTATCAATCAATAGATAGATAGATAGATCAATAGATTTATAGAACAATAGATAGACATATATATAGATAGAAAGATAGTTGATTTAGAAAGATCTTATTTAGAAAGATAGTTAGACATAAAGATAATATAGATAGATATAGATAGATAGATTGATACATAGACATATAAAAAGATATATAGATGGATAGTCAGATAGAGAGATAGACAGCCAGACAGACATATAGAAGATAGATTGATGGATAGAAAGTTATTAACATAACATGATAGCTAGAATGATTGATAGACAAATTAATATAACGATTAATAGATAGATTAATAGATATATTTAGAGAGATTTTATATATAGATTGATAGAAAGTTTGATATATAAAATTATAGATAATAGATAGAAAGATAGAGTATCTATAGATTGATAGAAATGTATATAGATAAATAGAAAGATAGACAAATTATAGATTGATAGATATTGATAGACATATAGTAAGATTGATAGATAGATTGATATAAAGATTGATAGATAAATAGAAAAAAATATAGACTAATAGTATGAATATAAATAGACAGATATACATACAAATAGACAAATAGATTATATAAATAATAGACAAATAGAAAGAATGTTAGATAGTTAGACAAATAGTTAGACAAATAGATAGATACAACACACACACACACACACACATAGATATACATATAGATTGATAGATAAATAGAATAGAAAGTAATAGATATATTAATATGTAGCTAATAGATAAATAGACAGATAATAGAAAAATAGGTAGATATAGAGATAGATAGACAGTAGATAGATAGACAGACATACAGATAGATAGATAAATGGATATACAGATAGATAGACAGATCAATTGATAGATAGATAGAATAGATCAATAGATTGATAGACAAATTGATAGACATATATATAGATAGAAAGATAGTTATTTAGAAAGATAGTTAGACATAAAGATAAATAATAGATAGATAGGTTGATTGATTGATTGATACATAGACATATAAAAAGAGTATATAGATGGATAGTCAGATAGAGAGATAGACAGCCAGACAGACATATAGATAGATAGATGATTGATAGAAAGTTATTAAAATAACATATAGCTAGAATGATTGATAGACAAATTAATAGATATATTAATAGATAGATTTATAGATAGATTTATATATAGATTGATAGAAAGTTTGATATATAAAATTAAAGATAAATAGATAGAAAGATAGATATATATATATTGATAGAAATGTATATAGATAAATAGAAAGATAGACATATTATTAGATTGATAGATATATTGATAGACATATAGTAAGATTGATAGATAGATTGATATAAAGATTGATAGATAAATAGAAAAAAATATAGACTAATAGTATGAAATATAAATAGACAGATATACATACAAATAGACAAATAGATAAATAGATAAATAGATAAATAGACAAATAGAAAGAATGATAGATAGTTAGATAAATAGATAGATAAAGAGGCAGATAGACACATAGATAGTCTAACAGATAAACAGATAGATAGTCAAATAGATATACAGACAGATAGTTAGAAAGATTGACAGAAAGATGGATAGATAGATATATATATATATATATATATATATATATACTAATAGTAAGACAAATAGATAGACATATATATAGATAAATAGATAGATAGGCAAAAAGTACATAAATAGATAGATAGATAGAAATACAGAAAGAAAGAAATATAGAAAGATTGAATGAAAGATAAAAAGGTAGATATACATATAGATTGATAGATAAATAGATAGAAAAGTAAATAGATATATTAATATATAGTTAACAGATACATAGATTGATAGATAGATAGATAAATAGAAAAATAAGTAGATATATAGATAAATAGATAGATAGACAGATAATAGATAAATAGATAGATTGAGAGATTGAAATAAAGACAAAAAGATTGACATATAGATAGATAGACAGACAAATAGATAGATTGATTGATTGATAGATAGACAAACAAACAAACAGATAGATTGATATATAGTTTTTTTTTAAAGTTGTTTATTAATTTTAACCCTCTCTTTTGGCGGAGGAATACCCTTTTTATAAACTAAAATCTACCCTTATCCCTCTTACACCCATACACTTTAATGAAAAAAAGAAAGATTGATATATAGTTTGATAGAAAGATTGTTAAATAGATAGATAGACAAATAAATAGATAGATTTATAGACAGATTAGATAGGTAGACAGATTGATAAATAAATAGATAAATATACAGACGAATAGATAAATAGATAAACAATAGATAGAAATATATATAGAAATATATTTATATATATAGATACATAAATATATAGATAGATTGATTGATAGATAGTTATATAGATAGATAAAAAAATAATTAGATAGATAGATAGACACATAGGTACACAGATAGATAGACAGATAGATCGATAGATAGATAGGCATATAGATAGAAATATATGTATATAGATAGATAGATAGATAAAAATATAGATAGATAGATAGAGTGATATGATAGATTGATAGATAGATATATAGAAAGATAAACTGTCAGATAGATAGAAAGATAGGTACATAGATAGACAAATATATATACAGATGGATATTGAGATTAATAGATTGATTGATAGATTGATTGATAATTAGATTGATAGCTAGAATTATAGACACGTTGATAGATAGACAGATAAATAGATAGATATAAAGATAGACAGATAGACAAATAAAAAAATAAATAGATAGATAAATAGATAGACAATTAGATAGATATAAAGATAGATATAAAGATAGATATAAAGATAGATATAAAGATAGATATAAAGATAGATATAAAGATAGATATAAAGATAAAAAGATAGAAAGATAGTCAGAAAGATATATAAACAAATATATAGACATATTTATAGAGAGATCGATAGATAGATTTTTAGACTGATGATAGAAAGATAGTTAGATAGATATAGAAAAATCTATGGACATATTTATAAACAGATTGATAAATAGATTGATAGACAGATAGTAATACCGATAGATAAATAGATAGATAGAAAGATAGAAAGATAGAAAGAAAGATAGATAGATAGACAAATATATTAAAAATTAGATAGACAGATAGATATACAGATAGATTGCTATATAGTTAGGAAAATAATTATAGAAATAGAAAGCCTGATAGATAGATAGATAGACAGATAGATAGACAGATAGATAGACAGATAGATAAAGAGTTAGATAGATTAATAAATAGATATATAGATAGATAGTTTGAAAGATTGTTAAACAAAAAGATAGTCAAACAAATAGAAATATTTAAATATATAGATATTTAGTCAAATAGATAGATTGATTGATAGTTAGCTAGATAGATAGATATAAAGATATATATATATATATATATATATATAAAGACAACAGACAGACAAATAGATACATAGATAGATAGATAGATAGACAGAAATATAGCCAGATATATACGTAGATAGTTAGATAAATAGAAATAAAATAGACAGGTAGATAGACATATAGAATGGTACATAATTAGATAGATATATAGACTAATAGGTAGACATATAGATAGACAAA
>JAREIK010007300.1:0-21296 GCA_029783825.1 Sapria himalayana | reverse complement strand
TTTTATCAATAAATATTTAAAAACAATTATAAAAATTATAAAATTAATATTTTTATCAAAAATTTAATAAAATTATTATTAATATTTAATAATAACTTAAATATTACTAAATATTTAATAATATTATAAATTATTTTTAATATTATTAAAAATAATAATATATTATTTTTAATAACTTAATAATAATAAATATTTAATAAATAATATTTTTAATAATTATTAAAAATAATAATATTTAATAACTTAATAATTTAAATCTTAATATTTAATAATAAATAATAATATTTATTATTAATTATTAAAAATATTTAAATTATTATTAAAAATATTATTTTTTATTTTATTAAATATTTATAATATTTAATAACTATAATAGTAGTTATTAAATATTATATTTTTAATAATAAAAATATAATATATTGCTTATGAATTATTTAAATATTTATTATCAATAAATATATATTTAATAACTAAAATATTATTAATATAAAAATAATTATAAAAATATTATTATTAAGTTCCTATTATAAAATCTTAATAATATGATTTATAAATAAATCAGTACGACTATAATATATTACTGTATAATATTTATTATTTAAATTATATTATTAAATATAATAATTTCTGGTTAAGCATTTTCTAGTGGATTTAGCTAGTCGTACTGAGCGACTAAGGAACCATGTTATATAGTCGTACTGAACTGCATTTTCTAGTGGATTTATTTGTCATTTTTTGATTCTATCATGGATGGTTGCTGAATTGGGATATATATATATTGCTTGTTTTCTGTTGTTTCTATGTTTCTGTAACTCGATCTCACTACCATGGAAGCACAATTGCCCAACAATTATGTATGCTATACCAGTTTAATGGATCGATTATTTAGGGGTTTTGTCGTTTAGTAGTTTAGCAATTTATGTTTTTAGGCATTTAGTGGTATATGGGTTTTATTTATATAATAAAAATAAAACTTTTTTTTTGATTTTTTTTAAATTTTCAAAGGTTATAACCTTTAAAAATAAAATAATTTTTAAAATCTTTTGAAATGTGAATACCATGAATAATTATATTAATCTTATTAATTATATATCATATAAATTCAATATAAATAATTATAATGATAGATATTCTAATAATGATCAAAAATTAAATTAATAAACTATTATTAATAATATAAATATTAATTAGAAAATATTTACATAACACAAAATGAATCAAAATCAAATAAAAATATATTACTAAATAATAATATTTAATTTTTAAAATTATCCATCTTTTTATAAGCTTATATTTTTTTATGATTAAAATAATATCTGTCTCCCTCGAAATTTAATTTGTAATAAATTTTTCTAAAAAATTAAAATATAAATAATTAAAATGAATATTTATAATTATAATAAATAGAAATAAAAATAAGATTTATTATTTATTATGTAATATACAGATGTTATAAGGTTTATGTATTTAGGGGTTTCGGGTTTTATGAGCTACTGATTAAAGTAAGTAAACATTTAGTGGTCTATAAGTTTTATTTAAAAAAGAAATAAAAAAAATTATTTTTTGTATTCTTTCTCATTTTTTAAGATTATAACCTTTGAAAATATAATAATTTTTAATTTTTTTTCAAAATTAAATACAATATTTATTTATAATAATCATAATAATTATATATCATATAAATTCAATATAAACAATTTTATTCATAGATATTCTAATAATTTTTAAAAATAATTATTTCTATAAAAATAAACTAATAAGTAACTAAATTTAATATTTAAAATTATAATAAATAGAAATAAAAATTAGATTTATTAATTATTAAGTAGTATATAGCGGTTTAATAGTTTATGTATTTAGGTATTACGGGTTTTTGGAGTTTACTTATTTAACTTTATATGCACCAAGTAGGGCTGCTTATGGGACTCGGAGATTCGCGACCAGACCCGTAGTCTTGTCCCGAAAGAATCGGGACTAAGAAAAATCCGTTGACTTTGACTTTCCCCGTCTCATTCTATCAAGTATTATTTCTTTTGGGATGGTTTCGGATCTAAAGCAATATCTATCCCGAGAACCATCCCATCCTGAAAAACTGATACTAGAACCAAGGATATATATATATATATAACATGAAGATGCCACCAATTCCACTACTACCCATCCAATTCTAATGCACCTATTGATGTTCCGACGAGTTCCAGGCAACCTCTCGTCATTCTAGTCGTGTTCAATTAGGTCCAGCCCTTGTCCGTCACATTTCTGGTTGCCTCCACTGTGTCTCAGATGCCACCAGCCTTTTTGTTTGTTTTTCTGACGAGAATTGAGTGATTAATTATTATTATTATTATGTGTCTCAGTCAAATTTTGTTGAGTATTGGTTGTGGTGTTGTGGTTGGGCCGAATGAGTGGGTTGAATGTGTAACAGTCAGTTTTGTAGAGCTTGCTTGTTTGAAATATTTATATGTATTTATGCTTAACATATCATATTAATTAATGGCAATGAAGATGGCACAATCTAATAGTAAACAAAAAATACATTAAATTGAAGATGATCACATCTCAAATGATCAAAGTAATTGTAAATCCAATCATCATCCTTTCACGAACCCTGCTATTGTTACGGCAGGTTCTTCAATTCTAATAGTAAAAGAAAGACAAGGTACATATAAACCTCAAACTCATAAAAAGTATAAGTCTTCTGTTTGGGAAACTATAAGATATTAGTTGACTCAGAGGGAAATGAAACTGGTAGGGTAGGTTGTATATGGTATAGGAAAGAATATTTGGCAAAAAGTGATAAAGGTATTTCGGGTTTACGGAAATACTTGAGATAGACTTGTAAATAATTTCCACACAAAAAAGAATTAATAGAAGCTCACAAAGGTAAAGACAAGTCATAATCTTTGAGTTTCACTAAAGGTACTAGTTCAGAGGATAACGAATTAACTTTTTGGCAATTTGATCAACAACTAGTTAGGGAGGGTTTGGTGAAAATGATCATAAAAGATGAATTTCCTTTTTGTTTTGTTGAGAGGGATGAGTTTAATGAGTTTTGTGAAGTTAGTGTGCCTCAATTTAAAATTCCATCTAGGCACTATATTGAGGGATTGTTTTTCTTTGTTTGTGAAGAAAAAGAAGAAATTATTTGATAGCATATCGTCTCATTGTTGTAGAGTTTCATTGACTACCAACACTTGGAGTAGCATTCAAAATTTGTGTTATATATATTTGACTATTCATTTCATTAATTCCTAATGGAATATGCATAAAAGACTTTTAAACTTTTGGGTAATTAAAATCATTATGGAGTTAATATAAGAAATGCTATTGAGTTTTCCATTAATGAATGAGGTTTGAGAAAGTTGATGTGCGTTACTATTGACAATGCATAAAATAATGATGTTGCAGTTGAACAATTGAAAAAAATGCTTGTGAAGAAAAATGTTGTACCTTTAGAGGTGAACATTTTCATATGAGACGTTGTTCTCATATCCTAAACTTAATTGTCAGAGATGGCATTGCAGTAGTTGAGTGTGCTATTCAAAAAATTAGAGGTGTGGTGAAATATGTGAGGAGCATTCCTAAAAGATTAGATATGTTTAAATTGTGTTGAAGAAGCGAACTTGACATATAGATCTTCATTGCAATTAGATTGTCCTACAAGATGGAATTCAACTTATTTGAAGCTACAAACTGATCTAAAATATCAAAAAGAATTTGATAAGTTGGAGGACAAAGACAAAAGGTTTTTGAAGGAGTTTGGTTCAAACGTACCAACTGAGAGAGACTGAACAAACGCCAAAATTTTGTATCGTTTCTTGAAAACTTTTTATGAGGTAATATTGTAAATTTTCTGGCTCATAATATTCTACCTCTAGTGTTTATTTTCATGAGATTATTTGAATTTTGAAAAAAATTGAGCTTTGTGAAAATAGTAGAGATACAATGGTGTCTGAAATTGGTATGAAAATGAGGCATAAATTCAACAAATATTGGGGTTCTCATCAGTCAACAAATATTATGCTTTTTGTAGCAGTAGTGTTGGATCCTAGATATAAGCTCAAATATCTAAAGGTTAAGTACACTTAGCATTATGGAGAGGAATTGGCTAAAAATTATGTGAAAAAGGCTATAAATGCTTTAAATGAGATGATGGATGATTATAAAGATTTAAATGAAGATGAATCAAAAGTAGATGATTTCTCTTCTACTATTTTGAAGAAAAATGATGATTTCTTTGATGGTAGTGATACTTATGCTGATATTTTTTGTTGAATTAGAGAAAGAACAAGAGTTGCAGCTTGGGAAGAGTTGGATAGGTACTTGGAGGTCAAACTTGAAAAAAAAAGAATTTATTTTGATATTCTAAACTGGTGGAAGGTAAATGAGGTTAGGTATCCTTTTTTGGCAAATGTAGCAAGGGATGTATTTGCTATCCATGCATCTACTATGGCCTACGAATCTAAATTTATCACTGGGGGGAGAACTTTAGATAAATTTAGGAGTTCTTTAACACCTATTACAGCTGAAGTTCCCATATGTCTACAAGATTGGTTGAGAAGCTCAAGCAAACCTATTGAAATTGAAGAATTAGTTCAAGACCTTGATGATAATGAATCAGGTTAGCATACAAATCTTGTAAATTTTAATTTCACTTTTACTTATTTTATTCATTCAATTTAATAAAATAATGGTTCAATTACAATTTTCAGAGGGGTCTCAAGATCCAAATATTGTTCCAACTATAGTTGGCCAACTAAATTTGGAATGGGTGTATTAAATTTTATAAGGTAATATTTTGTTTTTTTTATTACTCTTTCATCTTAGAATTTATGTCTACATGATTAACACGTTTTCATCTCTGGTTGTCCTTTTATAGTGGAGGAAGAAAAGGGAGGAGTTGTAGAAGAGATAACTAATTGGATTTTGATTTTCGTTGCTATTCTAGGACGGACCTTTGAAATGATTATTATCATGGTTGTTATTAGTTGTATTTTTTTGTTATATTAAGCTGCCTAATTTTAGCAATTACTTAAGTAGTAATTGATGCTACCAATGTTTGTGGTCATCTTTAGCTATCCCTTAATATTTTAAGTAACTGTTTAAATAATGTAGTATTGCTATTATGGTTAACTTTCACTCGGCTGAACAAAGTCAACTTGTGACAAAACAAAGAAACAAATTAAGCACACAACTCGGTCCCGTTCTATTTAACATTTCTATACTTTTCTGCACATCAAATCTTTTGACAAGGTAAAGGAACTCGTTTGCGGTATTCAGCCTATTTGACAAAACAAAATTGGCCCAATTTGAGTTTGAAAGATACCTAACTATGGAATGATAAATGGTACAACAAAAGGTTTCGACATGAAATAACTTGGCCAGTTTGAAGAAAATAAATTGAAAAAAATGTCCGAACTCCATTCCGTCTCGGAACCATTTGCTCCTACAGAAATCCCCGATCTACGTCCCTTCCCATCCTGATATTTTCAACCTATTGGACAGGTCTGGATCTTCAAAAAAAATCTCCAAATTATGGGAAGGAACTGGAGATTTGTAATCCCGATTCTGTCCCGTCCCATGATCACCCCTAGCATTTAGTGTTTTAGAGGTTTTATTTTAAAAATAAAATAACAAAAAATTTATTTTTATTATTTTTTGATATTTTCAAACGTCATAACCTTTGAAAATATAATATTTTTTAAATTTTTTTCAATTGTGAATACAATATTTAGTAAACGAATCATTATATTTATATATTATATAAATTCAATATAAACAATTTTATTGATAAATATTCTAATAATAATTAAAAAATAAATTAATAATTTATTAATAATAAGATATATATTAATTAAAATATAATTACAAAACATAAAATGATTCAGAAGAAAAGAAAAATATATTACTATATAATACTTTTTTGTTTTTGAATTTTTTCGTCTTTTAATAAGTTTATCTATATTTTTTTAATGAAAAATAATCAATATAAATTATATTTGTCTATCTCATAATTTATTTTGAAATTAATATTTATATATAAATAAACAAATAAATAATTAAAAAGAATATTTAAAATTATAATAAAAAAATGAGATTTATTATTTATTATTTATTATTTATTATTTATTATTTATTATTTATTATTTATTATTTATTATTTATTATTTATTATTTATTATTTATTATTTATTATTTATTATTTATTATTTATTATTTATTATTTATTATTTATTATTTATTATTTATTATTTATTATTTATTATTTATTATTTATTATTTATTATTTATTATTTATTATTTATTATTATTATTATTTATTATTTATTATTTATTATTTATTATTTATTATTTATTATTTATTATTTATTATTTAGGGATACCGGTTTAATTTAAATTAGATCCATCTCACTAATAATTTATTTTATAATTAATATTTCTAAAAAAATAAACTGATAAAAAATTAAAATAAAAATTTAAAATTATACTGCATAAAAATTAAAATGAGATTTAAGATTTATTATTAATGTATACCAGTTTTATAGTTTATGTATTTAGAGGTTTTGTCATTAGGAGTTTAGCAATTTAGGTTTTTAGGCTTTTAGTGGTTTATAGGTTTTATATAAAAAAAATAAAATAACAAAAAAAATTTCTATAATTTGTTAACATTTTCATAGATTAACTTTGAAAATATAATAATATTTACAATTTTTTGAAATGTGAATACAATATTTAGTTATAATTATATTAATAATTATATATCTTATAAATTCAATATAAAAAATTTTATTGATAGACAATATAATAATGATCAAAAATTATATTAAAAACTATTAATAATAAATCACTAAATTGCTAAAAGGATAAAAACACTAAAAGGCTAAAAACATAAATTGCTAAAATCCTAAAAGAAAAAACCTTTAAATACTTAATCCATTTAACTGGTATACAGTAATAATAAATCATAAATCTCATTTTAAATTTTATTCAGTATAATTTTAAATTTTTATTTTAAATATTTATCAGTTTATTTTTATCGAAATATTAATTACAAAATAAATTATTAGTGAGAAATTCTAATTTAAATTAAACCGATATCCCTAAATAATAAATAATAAATCTCAATTTTTTTCATTATAATTTTAAATATTAATTTTAATTATTTATTTGTTTATTTTTATAAATATATTAATTATAGAATAAATAATGAGATAGACAAATATAATTTATATAAATTATTTTTCATCAAAAAAATATAGATATACATTTTAAAAGAAAAAAAAATTCAAAACAAAAAATTATTATTAGTAATATATTTTGCATTGCTTCTGAATCATTTTAGGTTTTGTAATTATATTTTAATTCATATCTATCATATTAATAAAAGATTATTAATTTATTTTTTGATTATTATTAGAATATTTATCAAAAAAATTATTTATATTGAATTTATATGATATATAAATATAATGATTATTATAACTACAGATTGTATTCACTTTAGAAAAAAATTTAGAATTTATTATATTTTCAAAGGTTATAACCTTTGAAAATATCAAAAATTAAAAAATAAATTTTTTGTTATTTTATTTTTTAAATAAAACATATAAACCACTAAATACATATTTATGTAAATCAGTAAACTCCTAAATACATAAATCATTAAACCGCTATATACTACTTAATAATTAATAAATCTAATTTTTATTTTATTTTTTATAATTTTAAATATTGATTTTAATTATTTATTAGTTTATTTTTATAAAATATTTATTGCAAAATAAATTATGAGTGCGACTAATATAATTTACATTATTTATTTTTAATCAATAAAAATATATATGCTCATAAAGTAAGAAAAAATTTAAAAATTAAAAATAATTATATAGTAATATATTATAGTTTAATCTTGAATCGATTTGGGTATTGTAAATATTTTTTAATTAATATCTATTTTATTATTAATAGTTTATTAATTTAATTTTTGATCATTATTATATTATCTATCAATAAAATTGTTTATATTGAATTTATATGATATATAATTATTAATATTAAAATAACTAAATATTGTATTCACATTTCAAAAAATTTTAAATATTATTATATTTTAAATTGTAAATAAGTAATTATTAATATAATTATATTGTATTCACATTTAAATATTATATTTTACAAAATAAATTATTTCTGAGACATATCTAATATAAATAATTTATTTTTCATCAAAAAAAATATATATCCTTATAAAAAGAAGCAAAATTTAAAAAAAAAAAATTTATTATTTAGTAATATATTTTATTTTGATTTTAAATCAATTTAGATTTTGTAATTAAATTTTAATTTATATCATTCTTATCAATAATAGTTTATTAATTTTTTATTGATCATTATAATAATTTGTATTAATAAAATTAGTTATATTGAGTTTACATTATATATAATTATTAAGATTATTATAACGAAATATTATATTCACATTTTAAAAAAATTGAAAATTATTATATTTTCAAACGTTATATCCTTCAAAATTAATAAACTAAATATAAATATAAATATAATAATGATCAAAAATAAAATTAATAAACTATTATTTATTGATAGATATTTATATATTATTTATAAATACGTAAACTTTTAAAGATGGTTTAAATGTTTAAGTATTTAAGGATTTTGGGGTTTAGGAGTTTAATGATTTAAGCATTTAGGCATTTAGTAGTTTATAGCTTTTATATAAACAATAAAATAACAAATAATTTATTTTTGTGATTTTATCTCATTTTCAAAGATGATAACCTTTAATAATATAATAATTTTTAAATTATTTTCAAATTTAAATATAATATTTAATTATAATAATCTTTATAATTATATAACATGTAAATTAAATATAAACAATTTTATTGATAAATATTCTAATAATGATCAAAAAACAAATTAATAATATATTATTAATAAGATAGATATCAATTAAAATATAATTACAAAACCTAAAATGATTCAGAAGCAAAGCAAAATATATTACTATATAATAATTTTTTGTTTTGAAAATTTTTTTTCTTTTAAAAAGTTTATCTATCATTTTTTGATGAAAAATAATTTATATAGATTATTTGTCGAGCTCAATTTATTTTGTAATTAATATTTATATATAAATGAACAAATAAATAACTAAAATGAATATTTAAAATTATAATGAAAAAAAATGAGATTTATTATTTTTTATTTAGGGATACTATTTTAATATAAATTAGATCAATCTCACTAATAATTTATTTTGTAATTAATATTTCTATAAAAATAAACTGATAAATAATTAAAATAAAGATTTAAATTTATACTGTATAAAATTTAAAATGAGATTTATGATTTATTATTACTGTATACCAGTTTAATGGTTTAAGTATTTAGAGGTTTTTTCATTTAGGATTTTAGCAATTATGTTTTTAGGCTTTTAGTGGTTTATACATTTTATTTAAAAAAATAAAATATCAAAAAAAATTTCTATAATTTTTTCTCATTTTCATAGGTTATTACCTTTGAAAATATAATAATATTTAAAATTTTTGAAATGTGAATACTATATTTAGTTATAATAATATTAATAATTATATATCATATAGATTCAATAAACAATTTTATTGATATACATTATAATAATGATCAAAATTAAATTTATAAACTATTGATATTAATATTGATATTAATTAAAAAATAATTACAAAACCCAAATTGATTCAAAATTATAGTAAAATATATTTCTAGATAACAATTTTTAATATTTAAATTTTTACTTCTTTTATAAGCAAATATATTTTTTAAATTATATTTGTCACACACATAATTTATTTTGTAATAAATATTTATATAAAAAAAACTAATAAATAATTAAAATGAATATTTAAAATTATAATAAATAGAATAAAAAATTAGAATTATTAATTATTAAGTAGTATATAGTGGTTTAATGGTTTATGTATTTTTGGCATTACGGGATTTAAGAGTTTACTTATTTAACTATGCATGCATTTAGTGGTTTATAGGTGTTATTTAAAAAAAATATAAAAAAATTTAATGTTTTTATTTTTTGATATTTTCAAAGGTTATAATCTTTGAAAATATAATAATTTTTAAATTTTTTCAAAAGTTAATACTATATTTAGTTATAATAATCTTTATATTTATATATCATATAAATTCAATATAAATATTTTTTTCATAAATATTCTAATAATGATCAAAGAATAAATTAATAATCTATTATTAATAAGATAGATATCAATTTAAATATAATTACAAAACCTAAAATGATTCAGATACAAATAAAATATATTATTATATAATAATTTTTTGTTTTGAATTTTATTCTTTTAAAAAGTTTATCTATATTTTTTGATGAAAAATAATTATATAAATTATATTTGTTCAAACTCAATTTATTCTGAAATTAATAATTATATAAAAATAAACTAATAAATAATTAAAATGAATATTTTAAATTATAATAAAAAAATAATATTGAGATTTATTATTTATTATTTAGGGTATACCGGTTTAAAATGATTATCTATTTAGGGTTTTCGAGATTTAGGAGTTATTAATTTAAGTATTTAGGCATTTAGTGGTTCATAGGATTTTTTTAAACAATGAAATAACAAAAAACTAATTTTTGTTATTTTTTAACATTTTCAAAGGTTATAACATTTGAAAATATAATAATCTTAAAATTTTTTAAAATGTGATAAAATATTTAGTAAAAATAATCATTATAATTATATATAATATAAACTAATTATAAAAAATTTTATTAATAGATATGATATCAATTATCAAAAAATAAATTAATAAACTATTATTAATATGATAAATATAAATTAAAATATAATTACAAAACCTAAAATGATTCAAAATCAATGTAAAATTTATTACTAAATAATAATTTTTTGTTTTTAAATTTTCACTTCTTTTTATAAGATTATACTTTTTTTTATTAAAAGTAAATTATTAATATTATATTTGTCTGAATAATTATTTATTTTGTAATTAATATTTATATAAAAAATAAACTAATAAATATTTAAAATTAATATTTAAAATTATAATGAATACAAATTAAAATGAGATTTAAGATGTATTATTGCTTTATATGTAAATTATTTTATGATAATCTGATTGTATAACCAAATATTTATTCTTTTTTAATATTTTCATGTAAGTGCAGGAAAGGAAATATTAATAGGCAAGGGATACAGCAGTATCACAATAACGAATGTCTTGTTGACTGGACAGCCGGCTAAATTGGAGCAGAGCCTGACCCGTCTCATGATCCGACTCGCTCCGGTTAAATGAACCGAGGGAAATTTTAATATAATATATTTTGTAATTTTATTTTAGGTTGGCTTGTTTCTGGACATTTGGAACTATTCATCGTCTCTTTCTCTTCTCTTTGTGCGATTTATCGCGACTATTCTTTGTGCTACATACTGTAAGACAGTTCTGTTGCTTTAATTTGTAACGCATAAGCATTTTCTGGTGGATTTAGCTAGTCGTACTGAGCAACTAGCGAACCAAGTTATTTTCGGTGTTTTTTTCTTGTTTTTTGATTCTATCATGGATGGTTGCTGAATTGGGAGATATATATTACTTGTTTTCTGTTGTTTCTGTGTTTCTGTATCTCAATCTCACTACCGTGGAAGCACAATTGCCCAACAATTATATATGGTATACCTGTTTAATGGATCGATTATTTAGGGGTTTTGTCGTTTAGGAGTATAGCAATTTATGTTTTTAGGCAATTAGTGGTATATAGGTTTTATTTATGTAATAAAAATAATTTTTTTTTTGATTTTTTTTAGATTTTCAAAGGTTATAACCTTAAAAAAAATAATTTTTAAAATCTTTTGAAATGTGAATACCATGTATAATTATATTAATCTTATTAATTATATATCATATAAATTCAATATAAATAATTTTAATGATAGATATTATAATAATGATCAAAAATTAAATTACTAAACTATTATTAATAATATAAATATTAATTAAAATATATTTACATTACCCAAAGTGATTCAAAATCAAATAAAAATATATTACTAAATAATAATATTTAATTTTTAAATTTTTCCATCTTTTTATAAGCTTATATTTTTTTATGATTAAAAATAAATTATTTAAATAAAATTTGTCTCACTCGAAATTTATTTTGTAAATAATTTTATTAAAAATTAAAATATAAATAATTAAAATTAATATTTAAAATTATAATAAATAGAAATAAAATGAGATTTATTATTTATTAATTAGTAAACAACTGTTATAAGGTTTATGTATTTAGGGGTTTCGGGTTATATGAGCTACTGATTTAAGTAAGTAAACATTTAGTGATCTATAGGTTTTATTTAAAAAAGAAATCACAAAAAATTTATTTTTTGTATTCTTTTCATATTTTTTAAGATTAAAACCTTTGAAAAATATAATAATTTTAAATTTTTTTCAAAAGTGAATACAATATTTATTTATAATAATAATAATTATTATTATATATCATATAAATTCAATATAAACAATTTTATTCATAGATATTCTAATAATTATCAAAAAATAAATTAAAAATCTATTATGAATAAGATTGATATTACTTAAAATATAATATCAAAATCTAAAATGATTCAAAAGCAAAGCAAAATATATTACTTAATAATAATTATTTGTTTTTAAATTTTTATTCTTTTTATAAGCTTATCTATTTTTTGATAAAAAATAATTTTTATAAATTATATTTTTAACTCATAATTTATTTTATAATTAATATATATATATATATATATATATATATAACGTAACAATCAAAATGAATTTTTTTAATTATAATGAAAACAAATATAAATGAGATTTATTAATTATTATTTAGGGTATCTCGGTTTAACGATTTTCTATGTAGGGGTACCGACATTTTGTAGTTTAGTGATTTAAGTGTTTAGGCATTTAGTGATTTATAGGTTTTATTTAAACAATGAAATAACAAAAAAAAATATTTTTTTTATTTTTTCACATGTTCAAAGATTATAATCTTTGAAAATATAAAAATTTTAAAACTTTTTCAAAAGTGAATACAATATTTAGTTATAATAATTATTAAATTTATATATCATATTAATTCAATATAAACATTTTTATTGATAAATTTTCTAATAATGATCAAAAAATAAATTAATAATCTATTATTAATAAGATAGATATCAATTAAAATATAATTACAAAACCTAAAATGATTGAGAAACAAAGCAAAATATATTACTATATAATATTTTTTTGTTTTTAAATTTTTTCTTCTTTTATTAAGTTTATCTATATTATTTTGCTGAACAATAATTTATATAAATTATATTTGTATAAATTATAATTTATTTTGTAATTAATATTTATATAAAAATAAACAAATAAATAATTAAAATGAATATTTAAAAATATAATGAAAAAAATAAAAATGAGATTTATTATTTATTATTTAGGATATACATGTTTAAAAAATTTATCTATTTAGGGTTTTCGAGATTTAAAGTTATTGATTTAAGTATTTAGGCATTTAATGGTTTATAGGTTTTATTCAAACAATGAAATAGCAAAAAATTTAATTTTGATATTTTTTCAAATTTTCAAAGGTTATAACATTTGAAAATATAATAATTTTAAAATTTTTTAAAAATGTGAATACAATATTTAGTAATAATATATATAATAACTATATATATTATAAACTAAATATAAACAATTTTATTGATAGATATTATATCAATTATCAAAAAATAAATTAATAAACTATTATTAATATGATAGATATAAATTAAAATATAATTAAAAAACCTAAAATAATTCAAAATCAAAGTAAACTTTATTACTAAATAATAATTATTTTTTAGTTTTTGCATTATTTTATAAGCTTATATGTTTTTGATGAAAAATAATTTATTTAAATTATATTTGTATCACTCATAATTTATATTTTAATTAATATTTCTATAAATTATTTAAATTATATTTAAGGTTTACAAGTTTAAAGGTTTAAGTATTTAGGGGCTTAGGGGTTTAGGAGTTTAGAGATTTATGTATTTTGGCATTTAATGGTTTATAAGTTTTATTTAAACAATGTTATAACATAAGATTTATTTTTTTTATTTTTTCTCATTTTTGAAAGTTATAAACTTTGAAAATATATCAATTTTTAAATTTTTGTTTATATGTGAATACTATATTTAGTTGTGATAATCTTAATAATTTTATATCATGTAAATTCAATATAAACAACTATATTGAAATATATTATATAAATGATCAAAAAATAAATTAATAAACTATTATTAATAAGATAGATTTTATTTTTAATATATTTGCAAAATGCAAATTTATTCAAAATCAAAGTAAAATATATTACAAAATAATACTTTCTTTGATGTTTTGCTTCTTTTTATAAGTTTATATTTTTTGTTATTAAAAGTGAATTATTTAAATTATATTTGTCTTCCTCATAATTAATTTTTAATTTATAATTCTATAAAAATAAACTAATAAATAATTAAAATGAATATTTAAAATTATAATGAATACAAATAAAATAGAGATTTATTATTTATTATTCAGGATATACTAGTTTAATGGTTTTAGTATTTAGGTGTTTTGGGGTTTAGTGATTTAAGTGTTTAGGCCTTTAGTGATTTATAGTTTTTATTTAAAGAATGAAAAAATAAAAAATTTAATTTTTTGATTTTTTTTTATTTTTTAAGTTTATAACCTTTGAATTTATAATAATTTTTAATTTTTTTAAAATGTGATATAATATTCAGTAATAATAATCTTAATATTTATATATAATGTAAACTCAATATAAAGAGATTTATTAATAGATATTATAATAATGATCAATAAAAAATTAATAAACTATTATTAGTAAGAATGATATAAATTAAAATATAATTGCAAAATCTAAAATGATTAAAAATAAAAATAAAATATAGTACTAAATAATTAATTTTTGTTTTTAAAATTTTGCCTCTTTTTATAAGGATATATATTTTTTTTGATGAAAAATAAATTATTTTAATTAGATATGTCTCACTAATAATTTATTTTGTATTTAATATTTCTATAAAAATAAATTGATAAATAATTTAAAAAAAAATTAAAAATTATACTTAATAAAAATTAAATTGAGATTTATTATTTTTTATTAATGTACACTTGTTTAATAGTTTATGTATTTAAAGGTTTTGTCATTTAAAAGTTTAGCAATTTATGTTTTTAGGCATTTAGTAGTTTATAGGTTTTATTTAAACAATAAAATAACAAAAAAAAATTGTAATTTTTTCTCATTTTCATATGTACCTTTGAAAATATAAAAATATTTTAAATTTTTTGAAATGTGAATACAATATTTAGTTATAATAATATTAGTAATTATATATGTTATAAATTAAATATAAATAATTTTATTGATAGATATTATAATAATGATCAAAAATTAAATTAATAAACTATTAATAATAAGATAGATATTAATAAAAAAATATTTACAAACCCCAAATTGATTCAAAATTAAAGTAAAATATAATATTGGATATTAATTTTTAATTTTAAAATTTTACTTCTTTTATAAGCGTATATATTTTTTTTAATAAAAATAAATTATTTAAATTAAATTTGTCGCACTCATAATTTATTTTATAATAAAAATTTCTATAAAAATAAACTAATAAATAATTAAAATGAATATTTAAAACTATAATAAATTGAAATAAAAATTAGATTTATTAATTTTAAGGTAGTATATAGCAGTTTAATGGTTTATATATTTAGGCATTATGAGGTTTAGGAGTTTACTGATTTAACTGTGTATGCATTTAGTGGTTTATAGGTTTTATTAAAAAAATAAAATAATAAAAAAATTATTTTTTTATTTCTTGATATTTTCAAAGGTAATAACCTTTGAAATTATAATAATTTTTAAATTTTTTTTAAGTTTGAATACAATATTTAGTTATAATAATCATTATATTTATATATCATATAAATTCAATATAAACAATTTTATTGATAAATATTCTAATAATGATCAAAAAATAAATTTATAATCTATTATTAATAAGATAGATATCAATTAAAATATAATTACAAAACCTAAAATGATTCAAAAGAAAAGCAAAATATATTACTATATAGAGATTTTTTATTTTGAAATTTTTTTTCTTTTAAAAAGTTTAACAATAATTATTTGATTAAAAATAATTTATATAAATTATATTTGTCTAACTCAATTTATTTTGTAATTAATATTTATATATAAATAAACAAATAAATACTTAAAATGAATATTTAAAATTGTAATTAAAAAAAATAAGATTTATTAATTATTATTTAGGGATACCAATTTAATTTAAATTAGATCTGTCTCACTAATAATTTATTTTGTTATTTATATTAATATAATATAAATTGATAAATAATTAAATTAAAAATTTAAAATTATACTGAATAAATATTAAAATGAGATTTATGATTTATTATTAATGTATAGCAGTTTAATGATTTAAGTATTTAAAGGTTTTGTCGTTAGGAGTTTAGCGATTTATGTTTTTAGGCTTTTAGTGGTTTATAGGTTTTATTTAAAAAAATAAAATAACAAAAAAAATTCTATAATTTTTTATCATTTTTATAGGTTATAAAATTTGAAAATATAATAATATTTAAAATTTTTTGAAATTTTAATACAATATTTTGTTATAATAATATTAATAATTATATATCATATAAATTTAATATAAATAATTTTATTGATAGATATTATAATAATGATCAAAAATTAAATTTATAATCTATTAATATTAAGATAGATATTAATTAAAAAATATTTACAAAACCCAAATTGATTCAAAATTAAAGTAACTTATATTACTTGATAATAATTTTTAATTTTTAAATTTATACTTCTTTTATAACCGTATATTTTTATTAGATAAATAATATATAATTAAATTATATTTGTCCCACAAATAATTTATTTTCTAATAAATATTTCTAAATAAATACACTAATAAATAATTTAAATGAATATTTAAAAATATAATAAAAAGCAATAAAAAATAGATTTATTAATTATTAAGTAGTATTTAGCAGTTTAATGGTTTATGTAGTTAGGCATTACGTGGTTTAGGAGTTTACTGATTTAACTTTATATGCATTTAGTAGGGCTGCTCACGGGACTCGGATATTCGCGACCCGACCCGAAGACTTGTCCCGAAAGAATCGTGACTGAGAAAAATAATTTATTCATATTTTAGAAAGATTAAAAAATTATTATATTTTCAAAGGTTATAACATTTGAAAATCACGAAAATTCATAAAAATAAATTTTTTGTTATTTCATTGATTAAATAAAACCTATAAACACCTAAATGTGCAAACATATAAATCAATAAACTTTTTAACCCCAAAACCACAAAAAACTTAAACCATTAAATAGGTATACCCAAATTAATAAATAATAAATCATAATTCTCATTTTATTAGTATTCATTATAATTTTAAATATTCATTTTAATTATTTATTAATTTATTTTTATAGAAATATTAATTACAAAATACATTAAATGTGAGACATATATAATTTAAATAATTTATTTTTCATCAAAATATATATATATGCTTATAAAATGAGGTAAAATTTTTAAAATAAAAAATTATTTTTTATTAATATATCTTATTTTGATTTTGAATCATTTTAGATTCTACAATTATATTTTAATTTATATCATTCTTATTAATACTAGTTTATTAATTTATTTATTGATCATTATTATAATATCTATTAATAAAATTATTTATATTAAGTTTACATTATATATAATTATTAAGATTATTATAACTAAATATTATATTCACAATTAAAAAAATTAAAAATTATTATATTTTCAAAGGTTAAACCTTCAAAAATTAAAAAAATTCCAAAAATTAAATTTTTTGTTTTTTAATTCTTTAGATTATAACTATAAATCACTAAAGGTCTAAACACTTAAATCACTAAACTCTTAAACCCAAAAACATATAAATTCTTAAACCGTTAAACTTGTATATCCTGAATAATAAATAATAAATCTCAATTTTATTTGTATTCATTATAATTTTAAATAATTATTTTAATTATTTATTAGTTTATTATTATAGAATTATAAATTACAAAATAAATTATGAGTAAGACAAATTAATTTAAATAATTTATTTATAATAACACAAATATAAAGTTATAAAAAAGCAAAACATTAAAAAAATTATTATTAAGTAATATAATTTACTTTGATTTTGAATAAATTTAGATTTTGCAAATATATTTTAAATAATATCTATCTTTTCAATAATAGTTTATTAATTTATTTATTGATCATTATTATAATATCTAGCAATGTGTTTATTTATATTGAATTTAAATGACTTATATTTATTAAGATTATTATAACTAAATATTATATTAACATTTGAAAAAAATTTAGAAATTTTTATATTTTCAAAGGTTATAACCTTCAAAAATTAAAAAAATAATAAAAATAAATTTTTTGTTATATCATTGTTTAAAAAAAACTTATAAACCACTAAATGCCTAAACACTTAAACCTCTAAACTCCTAAACACAAAAGCCCCTAAATACTTAAACCTTTAAACTCATAAACCTTAAATATAATTATGATAATTTATTAAAATATTAATTACAAAATAAATTATGAGTGATACAAATATAATTTTAATAATTTATTTTTCATTAAATAAAATATAAGCTTATAAAAAGAAGCAAAAACTAAAAAAAAATTATTATTTAGTAATAAATTTTACTTGGATTTTGAATATTTTTAGAATTTGCAATTATATTTTAATTTATATCTATCATATTAATATCAGCATATTAATTTATTTTTGATAATTGATATCATATCTTTCAATAAAATTGTTTATATTTATTTTATATTATATATAATTATAATGATTATTATTACTAAATATTGTATTCACATTTTTTAAAAATTTTAACATTATTATATTTTCAAAGGTTATAACCTTTGAAAATGTGAAAAAAATTAAAAATAATTTTTTTGTTATTTAATGATTTAAATAAAACCTATAAACCACTAAATGCCTAAAAACATAAATCGCAAAAGTCATAAATGAAAAAAACTCTAAATACTTAAAATATTAAACTGGTATACATTAATAATAATTCATAAATCTCTTTTGAATTTTTATTCAGTATAATTTTAAATTTTTATTTTAATTATTTATCTGTTTATTTTTATAGAAATATTAATTACAAAATAAATTATTTCTGAGACAGATCTAATTTAAATTAGACTGGTATACCCAAAATAATAACGAATAAATCTCAAAATATATTTTTTCATTATAATTTTAAATATTCATTTTAATTATTTATTTGTTAATTTTATATAAATATTAATTAAAAAATAAATTATGAGTTAGACAAATATAATTTATATAAATTAATTTTCATCAAAAAAATATGGATAAACTTTTTAAAAGAAAAAAAATATCAAAACAACAAATTATTATATAGTAATATATTTTGATTTCTTCTGAATCACTTTAGGTTTTTTTATTATATTTTAATTCATATATATCTTATTAATAATAGATTATTAATTTATTTTTGATCATTTTTAGAATATTTATCAATAATATTGTTTATATTAAATTTGTATGTTATATAAATATAATGATTATTATAACTAAATATTGAATTTACATTTGAAAAAGATTTAAAAATTATTATATTTTTAAATGTTACAACCTTTGAAAATATCAAAAAATAATAAAAATAAAAATTTTGTTATTTTAATTTTTAAATAAAACCTATAAACCACTAAATGCATACACAGAAAAATCAATAAACTCCTAAGGCCCGTAATACCTAAATACATAAACCATTTAACTGCTATATACAACTTAATAATTAAGAAATCTAATTTTTAATTCAATTTATTATTATTTTAAATATTCATTTTAATTATTTATAAGTTTATTTTATAAAAATATATATTACAAAATAGAGTATGAGTGCAACAAATATAATTTAAATAAATTATTTTTAATCAAAAAAAATATATATGCTTATAAAAGAAGTAAAAATTTAAAAATTAATAATTATTATCCAGTGATATATTTTACTTTAATTTTGAATCAATTTGGGTGTTATAAATATTTTTTAATTAATATCTATCTTATTATTAATAGTTTATTAATTTAATTTTTGATCATTATTATAATATCTATCAATAAAATTGTTTATATTGAATTTATATGATATATATTTATTAAAATTATTATAACTAAATATTGTATTCACATTTCAAAAAATTTTAAGTATTATTATATTTTCAAAGGTTATAACCTATCAAAATGACAAAAAATTACAATTTTTTTTTGTTATTTTATTGTTTAAATAAAACCTATAAGCCACTAAATTCCTAAAACATAAATCCCTATGCTCCTAAATGACAAAACTTCTAAATACTTAAACTATTAAACCTTAAACCATTAAATGCCTAAATACATAAATATCTAAACTCCTAACCCCGAAGCCCCTAAATATTTAAACCTTTGAACTCGTAAATCTTAAATATAATTTAAATAATTTATAGAAATATTAATTACAAAATAAATTATGAGTGATACAAATATAATTTAAATAATATATTTTCATCAAAAAAACATATAAGCTTATAAGATGATGCAAAAACTAAAAAAATTATTATTTAGTAATAAATTTTACTTTGATTTTGAATCATTTTAGGTTTTTTAATTATATTTTAATTTATATCTATCATAATACTAGAAGTTTATTAATTTATTTTTAATAATTGTAATAATATATCAATAAATTGTTTATATTTAGTTGATATTATATATAGTTATTATAATTATTATTACTAAATATTGTATAAACATTTTTAAAACATTTTAAAATTATTAATTTTCAAATGTTATAAACTTGAAAATTTGAAAAAATATAAAAAATAAATTTTTGTTATTTCATTATTTAAATTAACCCTATAAACCACTAAATACCTAAAAACATAAATTGCTAAACTCCTAAACTGAGGAAAACCTTTAAATACTTAAACTATTAAATTGGTATACATTAATAATAAATCATAAATCTCAATTTAATTTTTATTTAAGTATTATTTTAAATTTTTATTTTAATAATGTACAGTTTATTTGATAGAAATATTAAT